>JAUELO010000094.1:722144-751513 GCA_032357855.1 Amphibolips quercusostensackenii | reverse complement strand
TTTTAAACTGTTAAATTCAAAATTTTTTTATTCTGCACATATTTCTTTCCATTCATTTTAATCTTATTCTATTCTATAACATATCAACTTCATTATATCTAATAATTACTAAGATCTACTTCATTTCATCTAATTCATTCAACCTTCTTATATCCATATCAATTTTAATATATCCCTTTCTAACAGATTTTTGATAACAATATTCAATTTTTATACATGTCAAACCTTATCTACTCTTGATCTGTCAGATTCTATCCATTTCTATCCTATTCTATGCTAAATATATTTTAGGCCATCAATTTCAATATTATTCTATTCTGTAGATATACATCTTCATTCAATTAAATCTTATTCTATTCTATTATAAATTAAATTTATTTTGTACATGACCAAAATCTACTTCATTTTATCTAACCTTATTCTTTCATATTAAGCATAAATTATTCTAGATCTATAGCATTATTGAAATTCTATCTTTTTTTATTTTCATCTATCCATTCAAATCCTATTTTTTTCCAAACTGTTTTTATTTTACCGTTTTCATTTTACACAACGATACCTAATTTCTTTCCATGTCAATCCTAATCTACTCTCGACTTATCACATTCCATCCATTTCTATCCTTATCTGTTTTTAATCTGTTTCAAACTATCAATTTTTATATTATTCTATTCCATAATAGACAAACTTCACTCTATCCATTTAGGACCAAAATCTACTTCACTTCAATTAATTCATTCAACCATTTTCTTTTTATATCAGGTTTAATCCATCCCTTTCAAACGGCTTTTATTTTTTAGAGCAATATCCAATTTCTATTTATGTCAAATCTCATCTACTCTTGAACTGTCACATTCTATCCATTTCTATCCTATTCTATCTTAAATATATTTTAAACTGTCAATGTCAACATTATTCTATTCTGTAGATAATTATCTTTATACCATTAAATCTTATTCAATTCTATCATTAATAAAAGTTATTCTATTCATGAATGGCCAAAATCTACTTTATTTTATCCAATTAATCTAATTATATTCCGTTTATGTCAGTCATAATCTACTCCCTGCTAACAGAATCTATTTTTTAGAGCTATATCCAATTTCCATCCATTTTCATCCTAATCTACTTTCGACTTATCACATTCTATCGATTTCTATCGTATTTTATTCTGAATATACTTTAAACTATTTATTTGAATACTTACATATTTCTTTTTATTCACTTAAATCTAATTCTATTCTATTATAAACAAACTGGAGTCTATCCATGTATGCTTCAAATCTACATCATTTTGTGCAATTCATCCAACTTTATTCTGTCCGTGTCAATCCTAATATATTCCAGATTGACCATCTCATTTATATTATGTCTTTTTTTTATTTATTTCTATCCTGTGTATAGTTCTATACCATTCCAACTGTTTTTTATATTTTTACCAAGGTATCCAATTTCCACCCCTGGCTATCCTGATGTACACTCGACCTATCAAATTCTATCCATTTTTTATCCTGATCTATCCTAAATCTATTTTTAGTTATCAATTTAATATTATTCAACTCTATCCATACGATTGTTTCTTCCTATTGATTTAAATCTTATTCTATTCTATTATAATTATGATTCTATTTCTTTATGCCCAAAATATACTTCATTTCATTTAATTCGTCCAACTTTATTCTTTACATGTCTAACGTATCCTATTCTAGATCTATTACAGTATCCAGATTCTATCCGTTTCTATTTCTTTCTATTCTGTGTATAGTTCCATCCGTTTCTAAAAGGTTTTAAATCGATGACGATGTCCAATTTCTATCCATTTCTAGACTAATCTACTCTCGATCAGTACATATTTCTTTTCATGCATTTAACTTTCATTCTATTCTATTATGGAAACAACATTATTCTATCCATTTATGCCCAAAATCTACTTCATTTAATCAAAGTTCATCTGCTTATGCCAATCCTAACTTATTCTATATCTATCACATTATTCAGATTTTAGCTATTTCTATATATTTTCATTTATTCAGATTCTATTCTTATATAGAGCTGTGTTTATTTTAATGCTTTCATTTTTTTAGAATGATATCTAATTTATATCCGTATGAATAGTAATCCACTCTCGACCTATCACGTTCTCTTCATTTCTAACCTAATCTGTTCTAAATCTATTTCAAACTATCAATTTCAATATTATTTAAATGTATAAATTGTTTCTATTTATTTGAATCTTATTCCATTATATTATGAAAAAAACTTTATTCTATCTACGTATGACTGAAATGTACTTTAATTCATCCAATTCATCAAACCTTATTCACTTCATGTCTATCATAATATATATTTTGCAAAAAGTCTTTATTTTTTAAACTATATCCAATTTTCATCCATTACAAACCTGATCTAATCTCGACTTGTCAGATTATAGCTGTTTCAATCCTATTCTAGCGTGAATATATTTTAAAGTATCAATTTCAATATAATTCTATTCTACAGATATTTATCTTTATTTGATTAAATCATATTCTAATCTATTATAAATAAACTCTATTCTGTACATGTATGACAGAAATCTACTTTATTTTATCCAATGCATCAAACCTTATTTCGATCATGCCTATTACAATCAATTCCTTTCTAATAGTTTTTATTTTTTATAACAATATCCAATTTCCATCTGTCAGCTCCTTTCCATTTCTATCCAATTCTATCATAAATCTTTTTCGAACTATCAATTTCAATACTGACATATTTCTATTTTCTTCTATTTATTCAAATTCTATTCTTCTTTTAATCTGTGTTTATTTTACAGTTTTACTTATTCAAATCGATATCTAATTTCTTTTCATGTCAATCCTAATCTACTCTCGACCTATAACATTCTTTCTACTTTTATCCTCATCTGTTTTAAATCAATTTCGAACTATTAATTCCTATATTATTCTAGCCTGTACATATTTTTTTCCATTGATTTGTACCTTATTTTATCAAAATATAAACATACTTCATTCTATCAATCTATAACCCAAATCTACTTCATTCCATCAAATTTATCCAACTTTATTCTGTACATGTGAATCCTAATCTATTGTAGATCCAGCACATTATTCAGACTCTATCCATTTCTACGTATTTCTATTCTGTGTATAGTTCTATCCGTTTCTGAAAGTTTTTAATTTCAATGCCGATATCCAATTTCTATCCATATCAATCCTAATCCACTCTCGTTCCGTACATATTTCTTTTCATTCATTTAATTCTTATTCTATTCTGTTATGAAACAACTTCATTTTATCCATTTATGCCCAAAATCTACTTTATTTAGTTAAACTTTATCTGTTCATGTCAATCCTAACTTATTTTAGACCTATCACATTATTCAGACTCTTATCTGTTTTTAATTCTTTTTATGCATTTAAATCCTATTTTGTTCTAGACCTGTGATTATTTAACTGGTTTTATTATACAGAACGATATCCCATTTCTATCCATATTAATCGTTATCCACTATCGACCTATCACGCTCTATGCATTTCTATCCAAATCTATTTTAAATTTATTTTCAACTATCAATTTCAATATTGTTCGACTATATACATTTTTTCCATTTGTTTGTATCTTATTCTATTCTACTATAAACAAACTTAATTCTATTTATTTATGCCCAAAATCTACTTCATTCTATTCAATTCTACCAACTTTATTATGTACAAATCAATCCTAATCTATTTAAAGTGCATCAAATCATTTAGATTCTTACATTTCTATTTCCATCTATTCTATGTATAATTCTATCCGTTTCCGACAGTATTATTTTTAATGATAATATCCAATTTCTGTCTGTACCTATCCTAATATACACTTAACCTACCACATTCTATCCATTTCTATCATATTCTATCCTAAATATATTTTAAACTATCAACTTTAATATTTACTTATTTAATTTTATTCACTTAAATTTTATTTTATTCTATCGCAAACAATCTTCACTTACCCATTTATGACCTAGATCTACTTGATTTCATCGAATTAATTTAACTTTATTCTCTCCATAAGAAGCCTAACCTATTATAGATTTACCATCTTATACAAATTTGATCTAATTCTATTACTTCCTATTCTGTGAGTAGTTCCATCTTTTTTCAACTGTTTTTATATTTTTAGAACGATATCCATGTCAATTGTAATTTACTTTCGACGTATCACATTCTATCCTTTTCTATCCTATTCTATCCTAAATATATTTTTAACTATCTATTTAAATATTATTAATTTTTATCCATACGAGTATTTCTTCTTATTGATTCCAATTTTATTTTATTCTATCACAAGAAAACTTCATTCTACCTATTTATAACCAAAATTTACTTTATTTTATCCAACTTTAATCTATCCATGCCTATCATATTCGTAGTTTTGCCCACCTTCGAAATCCGAAAAAACTGTTTTATTAAAATAAATTATCGTGAAAGCATTCAATCTATTCCAGATCTTTTACATAATTTAGATTCTATCTATGACTATTTCTTTTTAATTATTCAGAACATATTCTTCTCTAAACCTGCGCGTATATTTCGGTTTATCTTCTATCACATTCTATCGATGTTTATCATATTTCATCCTAAATATATTTTAAACTTTAAATTTTCATATTAACTTTTTTCTTTTCATTCACTTAAATCTAATTCTATTCTATTATGAATAATCTTCACTCTAGTCTGTTTACAGTTCTATCCCTTTCCAACTGTTTTGCTTCCTCATAGAGGAAGCTTTGTAATGGTAACATTTTCGACAATTTTTAAATTCATTTAATTAAACATTCCTCAATTTAAAAATGTCTAGCACAATGTTCTAAGCAATTGTCCGGATGTGTGTGTGTGTGGATGTGTTTCGATGTCACACTTTCTTGTGAACACGATAACTTGTAAACGGTAGCAGATAAATTTATGAAATTTAGAGGACTTATTTTCATCGCTAATATCTTGAAACTGGCCAAAGGATTTCTAAAAATATTTATTGCATTTTTTGGCAGATTTTCATAGTAAAAATTTTCTCATTCTCATAATTTACAGTTAATGTGAGAATAGCAAGATGTGTTAATTCTAGACGAACCAGTTGACTTCTGATGTTGATACATTTTATTAAAGAGTAGGAAAACTATGGTAATGTATAATATATGAAAATACAGTTTTTTATAGTAAAACTTTTTTTTTAACATAATTCTCAATTGATGCGAAAACATAAAAGATTCCTTTGTTCGAGACAAATCGGTTGACTTATAATATTGATATAATTTATCGATGAGTAAGAAAGTTATGGTCATTTATATTATATTAAAAATCGATTTTTATAGTAAAAATTTCCTTATTCTCATAATCTGAAGTTGATGTAAGAATAGAAACAATGTGTTGATTCAAGAGGAATTGATTGGCCTATAATATTGATAATTTTTATTGAAGCGTAAGGAAACTATAGTAATGCATAATATTTGAAAAAACTGTTTTTTATAGTGAAATTGTTTTCTTTAACATAATTCAAAGTTGAGGCGAGGATGAAAAAGATTCTTTGACTCGAGCCGAATCGATTGACCTACAATATTGATACATTTTAATTAAGGGTAGGGAAGTTATGGTCATTTACATTATATTAAAAACCAATTTTTATAGTGAACATTGTCTCATTCTCATAATCTGAAGTTGATGTAAGAATAGAAACGATGCATTGATTCGAGATGAATTGAGTAGCCTATAATATTGGTAATTTTCATTAAAGCGTAAGAATACTATGGTAATGCATAATATTTGAAAAAACGGGTTTTTATAGTACAATTTCTTTTCTTGAACATAACTTAAAATTTATGCAAAAACGGAAAAGATTCCTTGATTCGAGGAAAACCGATTCACCTATAATATTAATATACTTTTTTGAAGAATACGGAATTCACGCTCATTTTTAATATTTCAATCATCTATTTTAAAAATAAAAACTTTTTTCAATAACATAAATAAAAGTCGATGCATAAATAAAGAAGATTTTTTGACCATAAATTTCTGAATAAAATAATTCTGATAATTTTTGTTCAAAAAACAAAAGCTGGAAAAGGGATAGAGTGTGACAGAATTTCCCCCTTCCCTTTTCCAGCTCAAAAAATTACCATTTCAAATACAACATATAATTTGCCTGAGTTGTCATTGTATTCTCAAGAAATCTTGTATTATTTTGTGATTTTGCATTTTTTGTAATTTTCTATTCTGAAATTGATCAAAATGAAAACTTTGGTTTATCTATTATTAAAAACATCACTAATGCTTCCTCTATGAGGAAGCAAATGCACTTGAGAACGGGAAGCAAAGTGCTCGTGAAATAAACACCATATAAATATAAATCCAAATAAAGTGGAAACACTCGAGATCAAATGCACAGCTAGTTTTGAATTTTTACAAATATATCCAATTTGTATCTCTTGTTATTCTAACCTACTCTTCACCTATCACTTTTTATCAATTTTTATCCTAGTCTATCCTAAATCTATTTTGAACTATTAATTTTAATATTATTCAATTCTATCCATACGATTATTTCTTTCCATTGATTTTAATCTCATTCTATTCTATTATAATTATAAGTCTATCCATTTATGTCCAAAATCTACTTCATTTCATCCAATTCATTCAACTTTGTTATATTCATGTCAATCCTAATCTACTCTAGATCTATCACATCATTCAGATTCTATTTAATTTTATTTTTCTATTTGTTTAAATCTTATTTTTATCTAAACCATACGTATAATTCTATTTCTTTCAAACCAATAAGTTTTAAGTCAAATAATCATTCTACACGAAAATGCTCTGACCTACGGTCTGAATCCTAATTTTTGGGGGGGAATTTCCTATCTCAGAGTCTAAATTATATTTCTTCACGGAAATTATTCCCTTTTCCTCCTGTTTTGAAGTAAAAATGATATTTCTTTACAAAAATTCTCTACTTCAAAGTCTAAATTATATTTCTTCACGGAAATTATTCCCTTTTCCAAGTCACATTGGGATGTTGCATAAAATAAGATAAAAAGATATTTTTTTACTTTAAAGGCTCGTTAGCATATTCCAAGAAGAAAGATTTTTTTTTAGATACATGTTTCCTTTTCTTAATAAAGTTTGAATATAGCTCCCGCTCGCAGTATTTTTTGTCAAACGAATAGATTGGCTATATCTTTGTGATATCATTCTTTGCGGGAAAATTCAAACTACCTTAATTATACAAATTTTTAAAAAATTAAAATAGCATAAACATGCATATTTATGTATAAATGGCTGTAAATGGCTTCCACGTATTATTGTCAAATAATAATTAATGATAATTACGAAGAAAAGAATTGAAATAGTCTCTCGCGATTCTAGTAATTGAAATGACGTATTACGGTCATAACCTAGCACTCTCGCATTTAATGTCAGTGACAACACAAAACACTTCTTAGCTAATAATCTACCTTCTTTAAGAAATTTACTGATTTTCAAATCCATTCTTTGTTTATATCTTTGACCCCGCTTAATTAGGCTTTTATTTTCGATTTCTGACTTTCAGGCATTTATAGTTTGGTCTAGACAATTAGCTGTCAAGTAGGAAGCCACGACGGCCGCAAAACCTGACTGGTCGAAATTTCGAAAAGTAATATGGCAGCTGAAGTTGTATGATTGGTGCTTAGTTGTATATCTTAGTGACGTCACCTCTTTTTGAATGTGATCAAACAGACGTAAACTAGAAATTTGTTTTCAAAGTATGAAACACCTAAAAAAAATTTTCTTTTTTCAATAACGTTGTTCACTGCTTCAAGTTTCTAAAAATATGTTTATCTCATTTTATGCAACATCCCTATTACATTTCTTTAAAAAATTTCCCTGCTATAAGTCAGAATTATATTAATTGAAAAACTTTCCGCTATAACTCAGAAATATAGTAACCACCTTTTTCTACAATTTTGAAAAAGGAAGTTTTAAATTCTGTCAAATTATCATTTGCAAAAGAAAAATAATAATTAAATACAATCAAAGTCAGATTTGTAAGATTGAATTCTGAAAATCTGACGAATTCTGAATTGGAACAGGAATTGTTTTTGTAAATTTCGTTTGCGTAAAGCAGAATAAATTTATTTTTCAAAATTTTGCGTTTTTATAATTCTTCCCCTGTTCCAAATTAGAATTATAGTCCTTTTAAAAAAGTAACTGTTCCAAATTAAAATTGTAATTATTTTTGGAAGTTTCCTGTTCTGAGGGAGAATTATGATTTTTTACAAATTCACTCTTCTTACTCTAAATTAGAATAATAACATATATGAAACTAATTTAAATTTGCATGATGGTTCATTCGTGAAAAAATCCCGGTCACTCAATCACATTCCTGATTTTTTCGCCGTAACTAAAATTCGAGTTCATTTTCCGATTTTCCCAAATGCATGGTCGGACAGACACTCTGGCAATTTTCATCATAATATATTCTAGAATAATCAAATAATTCTATCCATCTTTGAAGTATTATTTTCTGAATTTTCATTTTCTATGAATTTTTATCCTATCATTTTTAGTTGCGATTTGCCACACAAAAGGGATGCCCGAATAGAGGTTTTTGAAAATTAATGACCATATTACGGAAGAGATTACTTTCTAAAAATTTGAATTTTCTTAGCATAAGATGTTTCTTATTGTATTCTTGTAGCACCGTAATAGGATAGAAATTATTTTTTAAATTCTCTGTAGTGTACGTCAAATAATTTTTCCTGCATCTGCCTTTCTCATTTTCAAACAAAAAATTTTCCTGACATTCTATCTTGAGGGGTTGATTTTTAGATTTTCCCATTTTAAAAAATACTATATATAAAAGCCACCTGCAATAGCGAATTCAATTAATCGTGATGCAGTGCAAGAAACTTGATGCATTCTAACAGATTAGCTGTTATTAGTTGTTAATCTCATTTTAGACGTGTTTTGATGCCCGAAATCAATAAAGTGTCAAAAGCCACTTTAATCCGTAAATCCTGTACTCAATTCAGAGCGAAATCGTATTCGAACCAAATGTACGCTGATTAACTCTTCTTGCTAACTCGTAAAACGAAATCAGTTTGCAATAGAACAAAAACATGTAATTTATTACTCAGAGAGGAAATTTTTTTGCGGGCTATTCAAAATAATCCTCGCAAAATCAAACAGTTTTATATCAAGGGAAAGCGATACATAGTCACTCAGAAATTTAACTCGAAATTAAAATTAAAGTTAAATTAAGTTTTCTTGTTTTAATAACGAAAACGTAATTAAATTTTTCTTTGATAGAACCCAAAAATTGAACGAATTTTGAGGTTTCTATAAGGGACCGTACATTAAATATTTTACCAATTTCTGGCTTATTTTTACTCCTTCCCCCTCCCACCCTTTTTGACGAGTATAGTTTTATCTCACAACCCCCTCCTGCAAAAAAAATTAGCGTAGCTTAAAATTCTTTTAAAATAGTGAAATGGTTTGATTTTTACGAAATTAGGAAAATAAAAGAAAAATATTTTCCTTGTAATAACCAAAAAGACGCATTTTCAACAACAACAAAAAATAGTTTTGAATTAATTAGTTGCATTATTAACCTGATAGTTGAATTTTAATAAAAAAAAAGAATTTAAAAAAAATATATTTTTTTAACCAGATAATTCAATTTTGAAGCAAAAAGAAGAATTTTTTTTAAAGACAGTTACATTTCCACAAAAAAGTTTATTTTCAACCAAGGAAGATGACTTTTCTACCACAAAAGACGAATTTTCAACCGAAAAGACGAGTTTTTAACAAAAAAGTTGCCTTTGTTAAAAAAGTTGAATTTTCAACTTACAATGATTAATTTTTAACCAAATAGTTAAATTTTCATCTAAAAAAGATATTTTTTGAACCATAAATGGAATCATCAAATTTTCAGTTTTAAAAATTAATTCTCAACCAGAAAAAAAATTAAATTTCTAGTCAGTTGAATTTTGAAACAAAAAGGACTAATTATTATCTGCAAAACACTTGTATTTTTACCAAAAAATACAATTTATCACCAAAAATTTAATTTTCCACCAAGTAGTTGAATTTTCAACCAAAAGTATCATCTTTGTTCAAAAAAAGTTAACTTTCAAATAAATACGAATCCTTAACCAAAAATAAAAGAAATTAAATGATATTGCAACTAAGAGAAGATTTTAATTAGAAATAAAAAACAGTTAAACTAAACCAAAAAAAATCAATTTTAACAAAAAAATAAATTTTTAACCAAAGAAGTTTGATTTTTAACTGAAAATTTGCAATATTTAACCAAATGGTTACATTTTTAACCTAAAATTTTTTTTTCACAAAACAGTTCATTCTTTACTAAGTAGATCAATTTTTATATAAGAAGTTGAATTTTTAACCAAATAGTAGAATTTTCAGCGAAAAGTATTCATTTTTAACAAAAATGTATATTTATAATTAAATAGTTTCATTTTCTAAAAAAGAATTGTATTTCTAAGCCAGAAAGACAAATTTCTTATAAAACAGTTCAATTTCGAAGACGAAAATATGGATTTTCAACTAAAATATGAATCTGCACCAAAAAAACAAGAAATTAGATGATGTTTCATCAAAAAAAAAGATTTTAATTTAAAATATATAACCTTTGAATTATCTTTAAACAAAAAAAGTTAATTTTTAACCTAAAAATATGAATTTTTAACTAAAATATGAATCTTTAACCAGAAATAAAAGAAACTAGATGATATTGGAACCAAACAATATTTTATTTTGAAATGAAAAAACAGTTGAATTCAACCAAAAAAAACTAATTTCAACAAAATATTTGAATCCTCAACTAAAAAAGATTGATTTTTAACTAAAAAGTTGCATTTTTAATCAAAAAGGATAAATTTTTAAACAAAAAGATTAATTTTCTACCAAAAAATACGAATTTTGAACCCCATGGTAACATTTTTAACCTAAAAATATGATCTATAACTAAACAGTTTATTCTATACCACATACATCAATGTTCATGTGAGTAGTTGAATTTTTAACCAAATAGTTAAATTTTCTATCAAAAATATTAATTTTTAACAAAAGTGTTTATTTTCAATAAAATAGTTTAATTTCCTACCGAAGAATTGTATTTTTAAGCCAGAGAAACAAATTTTTTTACAAAACAGTTTAATTTTCAACCTGGAAATATGAATTCTTACCTGAAATATGAATCTTCAACCAGAAAAAAAAGGAATCAGATAATATTTCATCTAGAAAAAGATTTTAATTTGAAACGAAAAACCGTTTAATTCGACCAAAAAGAAAACTAATTTCAACAAAATAGTTAAATATTCAACAAAAACAGATTAATTTTAAAATAATAAGATGCATTTTCAGCAAAAGAAGAATGAATTTTTAACCAACAAGAATAATTTCCTACCAAACAATACGAATTTTAAATCACGCAAGTTCAACTTTCAACTGCTAATATAAATCTTTAACCAAGAATGGAATAGGAAAAATCAGTTTATTAGTTATATTAGTATATTTAGTTCAAATATAAATATTAATATGATATTCATAAATTTAAAAAAATTTATACTCGTATATTACTAATGAATTTCAAAAATTTATATATTAATAAGTATTTAGTTTAAAAAATTAATTCTCAACCAAAAAAAGAAACGAATTTTTAACAAAATAGTTACATTTGAAATCGAAAAATATGATTTTTCAACAGAGAAGATTAGTTTAAAAAAATATTGAATGGGTAAATTTCCAATGAAAAAGTTTCATCTTCAACAAAAAAATTCGTTTTTAACAAACTAGTTCAACTTTCAACCAAGTAGTTGATTTTTTTACCACAAATAATGACTTTTTAAGCAAAAAGATTGATTTCCTACTAAAGCAGAGCAATTTTCAACTATAAAAGATCAATTTTGAACTAATATAGCAACTTATAACAAAAAATAGAATAGATACATTTTTATTTTAAAAATAATTAATTTTTAATTTAAAGAAAAAAATAATTTTCAGCGAAATAGACTAATTTTCAACCAAAGAGATAAATTTTTAATTAAAATTGTAAATCTTTAACAAACAAATGGACTTTTAACAAATAGTTTAACATTTAACCCAAAAGATGATCTTTCAACCAAGAAAAATATTTTTTTTCAATAAAATAGTTACATTTTCAACCCAAGAGATGAATCTTCAACCAAAAAAATGCGCTTTTCACAAAGAATTGCAACCAGAATTTTTAACCAAAGATAATCAACTCCGAACAAAAAAAAACAATAAGCAAGACATCCCATATAGCAGCAGTTCCGGGGGTTGCCTTGCACTGGCCTAGCTTGTAAATTGGTACACTCGAAACGTAATCAGTCAGAGCCGTGTGAACTATTTCTGTTGGATTTTTTCCGCAGTAAGAAATATTATTCGACCATTGTTTATTTTTTTGTCTAATGCATATACTAATTTAAACTTGAAGAAAAACTTTAATGTCAATGAAAATTATAGACAAATTTTTTTACAAAAGAGTTGATTCATTGACTAAATAAAACGAAATTCTATTTAAAAAGTCCAATTTCAAACCGAATACATAGCTTAACTTACAGAAAAATGCATGTTTTACAGAGTAGTTTGATTTTCAGCCAAAAAGACGAATTATCTACAAGTCAGTTGCATTTTCAACTTGAAAATATGCTTTTACATAAAAAAGTTAATTAAATAATTTCCTACAAAATATATAAAGTTTTGAACAATTTAATTTTTTATTAAATTGTTAAATTCTTTGTCGAAATAGTGTGCCGCTTTTATTGCTCCGCTACTGTCAGCGACGCATTGTTGACACTGCCTGCCTGCTGAGAAACGGCATGGTCCATCAGTTCTAGGAATTGGTAAATCGGATGTGCTTTTATAGGAGCTTTTTTGTAGCAGACTTTTTAACGAAAGTTGTTAGATTTTGTTATTGGGTTCTATAAATTTAATACGCGTTTTAGTGAAATCCCGATAAAAAGGGGAAAAAGGGGAAATTTTTTGCAAGCAGTCATCTTTCGCAAACTTTCTTAAAATTTCGCATCAGAAAACGTACTAAACGTAATCTTAGTTGGTAGCGTTACTTCCACTGACCCCCCCCCCCTCCTTAAATTGGTAGCGTAGCTTATGCACGAACCCTAACAGGATATCTCGTAAAAACAGCTGATTATACATTTTTATATGTATAAATAATTTTAAAAGAAATAACAATTTTTATAACAATTTGTGAAGAAAAAAAAATAATCAGTCGTCAAAATATTATATAATTATGCGTTTGTACATACATATCGTGCAAAATATAATTGCACATTTGTATAATGACAAAACGAACTCAAAGATATCAGTTATCTGTCAAGCTGGAAGATTTATTACTCGTACTCACGTACAAGATCGATTCCTGAAAATTTTTTAGGTATGTGCTTAAGCGCCTAAAGTAAAAAATTAATGGGTGGTCTACTGGCGGAATGGATCTTTCCAAGTCTTATAAAAAATTATGCTTGTATCGAAACAACATTTTAAACCATTTTTGAATTCAGCTCATTGAATTTAGTGATTTAAATATTACCAATTTTCAGAGTTTTCTTTATTCTAGTTTTAAAAGGACTATATAACTTGAATTTGTTGAAATTAATGCATTCTTAATTAAAATAAAATGAATTTCAGATTTTTTTATTTAAATTTTCTTACATAATCTTACAAGCGTATAAATTTCTATTAAATAGCTGACTTAAGAGATTAAATATTTATAAAAGTGTTAAAATTAAAGTACTTTTATTTCAAAGCGAATAAATTTTAAAATATTTATTTATGAAACCCTTTTGATTTAATAATAATTTCAGTTCTAATTCTTTTAATCCTAAAAACAAAACTACATTTTGATAATGTCCAAATACCAATTTATAATTTAAAATAAAACATAAAATTTATAACTTGAAGTTACGGGGAAACTCACGATGTTTAAAAACTGCAGCATTTAAAATCTAAGTTTTCACGATAATTGTTAGATTTATATCCTATAGTGAAAAGAATTTAAAAATTAATAATATTTTCAGGCATATATGGATAGACTCAATGATATATATTTAAAAATTGATAGGAATAGATAATGACAATAATGGATATAATGAAACATAGTTAGGATATAATAGAATACAAATATATAGAAAAAATTTTATTTAAAATAGAATAGGATATAAATTTATTAATTTCGTTAAATATATAGAATACATTTAAATAAAAATTATGTTTTGCTTTAAAAAATATAAACAGATTGCAAATTAATTAATCTGGACAATGTGAGAGTAGTCTAGAATTTCAATTCTTATAATCTAAAATAAGATAAAAATAAAATAAACGATGGTAGCAGAAAAACTTGATTTTTAAAATAACCTGATTTTTCCCAACTAATTTTTTCTTGTACCTTGTAATTAATATTTAAATACCAACATTCTAATCCTGTTTAATTTTTTATATAGAATCTTTGATTAATGGAATAAAACAATTTCAAATTTAATTTTTTAACATATTCAAAACCAAAAAGACGACTAAATTCTAACCCAAAAAGTGACTTAAAGTGACTAACGTGCATTAATAATGTGACTAATGTTCTTTCGAATTTAAAAGAATTCAATGCATCGGAAATCAAAACAATTAAAAGTAAATTTAAAGGCATTCAAATAAACTAGAAAAAATATTTGAAACTATAAAATAGTTTTATATTTTCTGTAACATTTTTTACAACCACATGACATTTTTTCCAATCCCTTTAAATGAATAAAATCCTTCGAAATCTCTTTACAAAATTTTTAATCTTCTGAACATCCATTACAATCATTTATAATGACTTAAAATATTTCAAATTCCTTATAACCTCTAAAGATTTATTTTAATCAATTTTACATTGCTTGCAATCTTTAAAAATTCACTAGAGTATTTTAAATCCACTAAAATCTTTTGAAATCACTTCAGACTTTTCGACGATCTTTAAAATGTCTTAAAATTTTTTTCAAATGACCTTAAATAATTTAGATTCTTTGAAATCCGATCACATTGTTTCAATTATTTAAAAATTCTTTGGAATATTTTCAAATACCCTAGATTTTTTTAACCCTTAAAAATGTTTTGAAATCCCTTAAATTTTTAAAGCTTTTAAAAATTGCTTGGAATTTTTTTTATACCATAAAATCTTCACAATTTTTTGGAAACATTTCAAAATATTAAAATCCCTTACAAATAATCTAAGATATTTAAAATCATTTAAAATTATTTATAATTCCTTATAAATTTTATTCTCTTAAAAATGCTAAAACTTTTAAAATTTTTTTAAATCTTTGGAGATAACTTAAAAAATTTAGAAATCTTTGAAATTCTACGAGATTCAAGAATTCCTGTACATAAATTCTTTGAATTCTATTAACATATTATACAATTTTTTTAAATTGTTATGTTTTTATTGAAATGTCTTGAGAGCTTTTAGAATCACTTTAGATCATCAAAATCCTCAAAAATCTTATAAAAATTGCTTAAAATCTTCTAAAATATTTTAAAACCTTATAGATCCTTTGAAATCTTTTAAAATCCCTTGACATTTTTTAGACCTTTTACAAATTCGTTAGAATTTTTTTAATGCCTTTTAATCTGTAGAATTTTTTTGAAATAATTTTAAATTATTGAAATCCCTTAAGGATAAATTTAAGGTATTTCAAATCCTTGAAAATCTTTTAAAATCCTTTAAAAAATTGTAAACTCTTAAAAATTCTAAAATCTTTATGATTCTCGAAACTTTTTTGATTCCATTCAAATATTATAAAATTTCCTAAAAATATTATCATTTCATTCGAATATCTCGAGAGCTTAAAAGCTTATGAAAATTGCTTGCGATCTTCTAAAATATTCTAAAACCTTATAGATCCTTCAAAATCTTAAAAAATCCCTTAACATTTTTTATAGCTTTTAAAAATTCCCTGGAATTTTTTTAAATATCCTTAAATCTTTCCAATTTTTTGGAATCATTTTAAATTATTGAAGTCCCTTAAGCGTAATCTTTGATACTTCATATCCATCAAAATGTTTTAAAATCACTTTAAAAATTTTAATTTCTTAAAAATTCTAAATCTATTTAATTTTCCAAAATTGTTAAAGATAATTTAAAATATTTAATAATCTTTGAAATCCTACGAGATCCAACGATTCTAGTCAATAAATTCCTTAAATTTCATTTAAATTTCATACAATTTCCAAAAAAATATATTTTTATTAGAATGTCTTGAGAGATTTAGAATTACTTCAAATCTTCTAAAATCTTTTAAAATTTGCTTGAAATATTCTAAAATATTCTAAAAACTTTATATTCTAAATCCTTAAAAATCTTTTAAAATTTCAGGAAATTTTTTTAAGCCTTAAAAGATTTCTAGTAATTTTTTATAAATACCCTAAGATCTTTACAGTTTTTTTTTAATCATTTCAAATTTTTAAAATCCCTGAATTAAATTAAAATCCCTTACAAATAATCTAAGATATTTAAAATCATTAAAAATTATTTATAATTCCTTATAAATTTTACTCTCTTAAAAATTCTAAAACTTTTAAAATTTTTGTAAGTCTTTGGAGATTTAAAAAAATTTGGAAATCTTTAAAATTCTATATTCTTTAAAATATTTTAAAATCCTTTAAAACATTGTAAGCTCCTAAAAATTCTAAAATCTTTATTATTTTAGAAACTCTTTGTATTGCATTCAAATATTATAAAATTCACTAAAAATTTTATCAATTCATTAAAATATCTCGAGAGCTTTTAGAATCATTTCAAATTATTGTACTCCTCAAAAATCTTCTAAAAATTTCTTAAAATCTTCTAAAATCTTCTAAAAATTGCTTAAAATCTTCTAAGATATTCTAAAACCTTATAGATACTTTAAAATCTTTAAAAATTTCTTTAAATTTTGTAAAGATTTTGAAAATTCTTTAGCATTTTTTTAAATGCCCTTTAATCTTTTTTAAAAATTATTAAAATCCCTCAGGAATAATCTGAGATATTGCAAATCCTTTAAAATCTTTCAAAATCGTTTAAAAAATTGTAAACTCTTAGAAATTCTGAAATCTTTATAATTTTTGAAATTCTAAGGATTCCATTCTACTATTATAACATTTTCTATAAATATTATCATTCCATTAGAATGTCTCGAAAGCTTTTAGAATCACTTCAAATCATTAGGCTCCTCAAAAATCTTCAAAAATCTTCTAAAAATTGCTTGCGATCTTCTAAAATATTCTAAAACCTTATAGATCCTTCAAAATCTTTTAAAATCTCTTTAAATTTTTTCAAGCTTTTGAAATTTCTTGTCATTTTTTTAAGTACCCTTAAATCTTCACCATTTTTTAAAATTGTTTCAAATTATTGAAGTTCTTTAAGCATATCCTTAGATATTTTATATCCATCAAAATCTTTTGAAATCCCTTAAAAAATTTCAATCTCTTAGAAATTCTAAAGTCTTTGAAATTCATGCAAATCTTTGGAGATAACTTGGAATATTTAAATATGTTTGAAATCCTATAACATCTAACAATTCTTGTAAACATATTTTTTTAATTACATTCGAAGATTAGACAATTTCCTAAAATTATATTTTCATTAAAATATATTAAAAGCTTTTAGAATCACTTGAAATAGTTGAAATCCTCAGAAAATTTATAAAATTTGCTTAAAATCTTCTAAAATATTCTAAAACTGCATAGATCCTTTGAAATCTTTTGAAATTCCTTGAAATTTTTTGAAGCTATTAAAAATTCCTTGGAATTTCTTCAAATAAACTAAAGTCTCTACAGTTCTTAAAAATCATTTTAAATTATTAAAATCCCTTCAAAAAATAATCCAAGATATTTAAAATCCTTTAAAATCTTTTTAATTCCTTCAAAAAATTGTAAACTCTTAAAAATTCCAAAATCTTTGTAATTCTCGAAACTATTTGAAAATAACTTGAAAAATTCTTTAAAGTTTTAAGTCCTACGAGATCCAACAATTCTTATAAATAAATTTTTATATATCATTAAAATATCACAAAATCCCCTAAAATTATTACATTTTTATTAAAATGTTTTGAGAGCCTTCAGAATCACTTTAAATAATTGAAATGTTTAAAAATCTTATAAAAATTGTTTAGAATCTTCTAAAATGTTCTAAAAAGTGTTTAAAATCTTCTACAATATTCTGAAACTTTATAGATCTTTCAAATTTTTTTGAAATTCCTTGAATTTTTGTGAAGCTTTAAAAAATTCCTTGGAATTTTTTCAAATACCCTAAGGTCTTTGAAGTATTTTGAAATTATTTAAATTATTAAAATCCTTTAAGAATAATTCAAGATATTTAAAATCCTGTAAAATCTTTTGAACCCCTTCGAAAAATTGTAAACTCTTGAAAATTCTTAAATCTTTATAATTCTCGAAACTCTTTGGAGATAACTTGGAAAATTTTCAAAAGTTTAAAGTCCTACGAGATCCAACCATTCTTATAATTAATTTTTTCGAATATAATTAAAATATTAAAAAGTTCCCTAAAATTATTACACTTTCATTAAAATATCTTGAGAGCCTTAAGAATCACTTTAAATAATTGAAATCTTTAGCAATCTTATAGAAATTGCTTAGAATTTTCTGAAATATTCTAAAAATTGTTTAAAGTCTTCTGAAAAATATTCTAAAACCTTATAGATCCTTCAAAATCTTTTGAAGTCCCATGGGATTTTCTTATGCTTTAAAAAATCCTTTGGAATTTGTTTAAATACCCTAAAATCTTTACAATTTTTGGAATCATTTCAAATTCTTTAAATTCCTTAAAAATAACCTGAGATTTTAAGAGATTTAAAATATCTTCTGAAAATTCGAAAACCTTTAAAATACTCGAAAATTTCCAGAGATAAGTTGTAATATGTTTAAATCTTTGAAATCATACAAAATCCAACAACACTTGTAAATAAAATCTTTGAATTTCATTAAAATATTATAAAATTTCCTAAAATTATTATACGTTCATTAAAATGTCTTAAGAGCTTTTAAAATCACTTTGAATTATTGAAATCCCCAGAAATCTCATAAAATTTGTTTGAAATTTTCTCAAATATTCTAAAAATTGCTTAAAATGTTCTAAGATATTCTAAAACCTCATAGATCCTTCGAAATCTTTTGAAATTCCTTGACATTTCTTCAAGCTTTTAAAAATTTCTTGGAGTATTTTTAAGTACTTAAAATCTTTTTAGTTTTCTGAAACCATTTAAAATTATTAAAAACCCTAAAGAATAATCTAAGATATTTAAAATCCTTTAAAATCTTTTGAAATCGCTTAATAAATTTAATCTCTTAAAAATTCTATAATCTTTAAAATTCTCGAATGTCTTTGGAGATAAATTAAAATATTTAAAAATCTTTCAAATCCAAAAAGATCCAATAATTCTTGTGAATAAATTCTTTGAATTCTATTAGAATATTAAGAAATTTCCTAAAATTATTAAATTTTTATCAAAATGTCTTAAGAGCTTTTAGAATCACTTTTCATCATTGAAATCCCTTGGAATTTTTTAAAGCTTTTACAAATTCGCTGAAATTTTTGTGAATGCCCTTAAATCTTTACACTTTCTTGTAATCATTTCAAATTATTGAAATCCCTCAAGATTAATCTAAAATATTTGAAATCCTTCAAAATCTTTTGAAATCCCTTTAAAAAATGTATTTCTTAAAAATTCAAAAATCTTGAAAATTCTCGAAAAACTGTGTAGATTACTTGAAATATTTTTAAAAATTTGAAGTCATACGAGATCCACTAATACTTGTAAATAAATTCTTTGAATTCCATTAAAATATTATAAAACTTCTTGAAATCATTGTATTGTTATTAAAATGTCTTGAGAGCTTTTAGAATCACTTTGAATCATTGAAATCCTTAGAAATTTTAATGAAATTGCTTAAAATCTTTTAAAATATTCTAAAACCTTATAGATCCTTTAAAATCTATTAAAATTCTTCGTAAATTTGTAAAGTTTTTGAAAAGTCCTAGGATATTTTAAAAATACACTTTGAAATCACTTCAAATTACTTGAATGTATTGTAAATTCTTTTAAATTTTTTAATGTACGCGAAAATGTTTCGAGTTCTTTAGAATGTTTAGAAATCCTTTGAAATTTTCTTAAGCTCTTAAAAAATCCTTTGAATTTTTGTAAAAATACCACTTAAACTTTCAAATCTTCTGAATCCCCTTCAAATGATTGAAATCTATTTAAAATTCCTTAGAATCTTCTAAAATACCTTATATATTTAAAATATTTTAAAATCTTTTGAAATACCTTAAAACTTTTTTAAGATCTAGAGAATTCCTTGGCATTTTTTTAATACTCTAAAATCTTAATAATCCTTTGAAATCCTTTCAAACTATTAAAATTTGTTCAAATATGTACCCTAAAATATTCTAAAAAAATTTAGAAATAGGTGAAGACATGAATTAAGTAGTGGTTAACTTATTTGTTAATTTATTAAAAGAAAAGTGATTAAAGTGATGTTTTTAGTTCAAAAAGTTACTATATTGACTTTATCTTTAAAAAGTAACTGTATTGACTCTATTTTTTAACGAAACTAGAAGTTACTATGTACCAGCCTTAATTATTCTTCATAGTTACTTAAAGTGCTTCCCATGGAAATCCCCTGACTTTTGCATTTTGTTTTTAAATCCCTGACTGTTTCTGATCAACAAAATTATCAGACTTTTTCCCGATTTCTAGGTGTTCCCTGACCTGCAACCACACTGAGAGACTGTTACAGATTTAAAAAAGAAATAGATAGACTAATATATTTAGGAATAAGCAGGTCATAAGTGGATAGAATAAAATAGGTTTGATAAATATTGGGATAACCTAGGTTAGAACAAATAATATATCAAATATTGGGATAGAAGTAGATAAACTGAGATATTCCAAATAGAATAGAATGCAAATGGATAGAGAGTAATTCTTTTAGAATTGATTAGGATTGATATAGTTAGAATAAGATAAGTTTAAAATAGATTAGAGTATAAATAGATAAAATACAGAAAATATGGAATACAATAGCATAGAAATGTATAAAGTTCGATAGGTTTAAAAAATAAAGATAGAAATCGTACTTCAATCTAAAAAATAAAAACAGGATTGAAATGAACAGAACCAGATAGATTCGGATCCTAAAACCGTCTTAATCTAAAAAAAAACATCCTAAAACTCTCTTTGTTTGCCAAAATGAGTCTGAGCAGGTGAAATTTATAAAATAAAATATGCAAAAGAAAAAATTGTAGAACCATGAGCTGGTACCTAGTGCCAAATTGCCACATTACTATCATAAAAATAAAAAAAGATGACAATCAGTGCAAAATTCTAGACGGCTTCCATCGTAAAAATGATGAAGGGTTAAAGTAGATCATGTTGTAAGCAATTTAAATTTATTTTCAATACAAGGCAATTAAAGAGTAAACCAACTTTAAACTGATCTTAGAGTACAAAGTTTTGTCTTTCTCAGAAGTTTTTGACATTCCTAAAGTTAGATTTTGTATCAGTGTTCTGATCATTCTTGCTAGAAATAGATACAAATTTGCTTTTCATTATCAGTAAACTTCTACATGTATAAACTACCCTATCTTAAAAAGCCTCTTCCGTAAAGTTGGCAAAATCAAATTAGCGGAAAGCAATATGTTTATGATAGAATGAAATAAAATTGGATAAAAGATAATATCGACGTCTCCAATGACAAAGTTCTATCTTGGGAAATGCATGCCCTAACATAGAACCTTGTCATTTTCACACGTCGATGTCACCTTGAATAAGACGAATTTAGAAAAAACGTATTATTATTGAAGAAAAGATAATATTGCTCTATTTTATTGCATTATAATAGTCCATATTCCATAATAGCATAAAATGATACAGGCAGTGTTTCCTCTGTCAGAAGAAAGGGATATGGGCTTACTTTTTATCTCTCTTTCTGCATAAAATAGTATGCGCTAGATTGAAACGGAATGGATTGAAGTAAAAGATAAAAAAGAATACAGGTTCAGACCATTTGTAATGAAACCTTCCAACTTTTTTTCCCATCGGAATAAATTTCACTGCTTGTGTTAAATAGTAATAGCCTGAGTCAGAATTACTGTTCGATCGAATGAAATATTGCCGTCGGCACGAGCAAAATGTTATCGCGGCTAATGTATGCATTCATGATAGAGACGTGTCTACAGCAATTCAGACTGATCGTCAGCCTCATTTACATTGCTCTAGAAGTCGACTTGTCGAAGAATCAATTATCGACATGCCTATTGAGGCTATTGAACTACCGGCAGACTGAGGACATAGTGCACATCCAACTCTTACTCTGTCACTTTCACGCTCACTTCAAGCCCTGAGTAAGATGTTCCATTATCATCAGAAATCTGCAGCTGATCGAAGTGAAATGTCCGGCAGGGAAATCCGATAAACAGTCTTTTACCAATCATCTTATCTTTCACGCACTGGAGCAAATAGGTCATTCGATTTTTTGAGGTCAGCTGATAGAGGCAAGGTAAATTTTAACCTTGGCTGTACTCAATACCCATACTACCTCGAGGTGATAGAGAAACTAATCGAACAACTTGATTAGTAATTACACATTCAAGAGAACGTTGAACTAATGGAAAACACAAAACGTTTTTTCGAAATAGAGGCAAGTTCTCGTCAATTAGATAGAGGAAACCACCCTACAGTAGATAATGATTTATAGTGGATAATCTGAATTATCTCGAAAACTGACAAACAATGTTGAATAATTTTTATAATATGACACGGATACTATATTTTCTGTAGAAGTCATTAAAATATTATCAATAATCAATATGTGAAAGCAAATAATTAATTTTGGAAAAATGTTTCTGTTAACTTTGGCATCTCTGCTATGGTCTCTAATTTATTTCAAGTTGAAGGTTGAGTTCTTATTTATTTCTAAAGTTTATACACTCCAGTTTTTGTAAATAATTATCTAAAAAAATATTAACAATATGTAGTTATTAAGAAGCCTAGGAATTTTAGATGTTAAGGAAGTCATTAGGAAAAGATATAATTTTTAGGACTAAGGTATGTAAAAATGTATGACTCTTCTGTCATCGACATTTAGATCAAATGGTATGAAGATTGAAATCTCTCACCAATCGTACCCATTTCACTAAATATTAAAGATGAGAACATTTAAAAAATTCAAGATTTTACGATATATCGTGAAATAATTATAGTTTCAGCTATTATTTGCTCAATACACTTCTTTGTATTGTAGGACACTAACGATAAATTGTAGATATCAAGAATCGAATAATCTATCATCTCTAGGAGCAACGCTAGAAACGATTATCTATTGATAAAAAGAGGTGTGAAATTCATACTCCTAATATGGTCTAATAAGAAAGTTTAATACAGCTGCTTGTCTAACATCCTGCTTGCTTATACGAATAATAATCAATTAAAAATGTCAGCTTTATGAATATGAAAATATTTCTATCTTTTTGCAAACCGATAAAGTTAAACGCTCTTGAATTTGTTTCTATCTGCAGTAGGGTGGTTTCCTTCACCCATGATGCAATGTTTTTCAAGTTGTCTTTGCACATCTTTAGACTATTGAGTTTAGAATTGCGCCGTCAATCGAATAAAAGTTGAAAACCCATAGTTTTTTCGAAAAATAGATTCGCGGTATTTCTTTGTTTAAAAATTTATTACTAAACAAAAAGCATTTAAATATTCTTGAAAGAAAGTTTAATCAAATTTTTGAAATTCAAAAAAATTGCCGGACCGTCAAAGCTTGGTTGTGCTGCAGTTGAATTAACTGGACAGCGATAATCCAACAGTCCAATGTCCCAGATAAATTATTTTGACATAGTGCAACCGGAAGGAACAAACTCCAGCAAACTTTTGAAAAAGTTAACTGAAGTCAAGCGTTCTCCAAGAAAGTTCAAATCTCCTTAGGATTCTTGGGATCTTATTTGATTTCAGTGATTGTCTTACATAGACAAGTCGAGCAGTGGTACGAATTCACTTAAGGTATTTAATTAAAGAAAACTAATTTCCTTAGATATATAGTTGCTTAATACGGTATCTATTTTATAATGAAAAATAACTTATGACTACTGTTTAACCAGCGTCTATAAATGCTAAGAGTTCAGAAATAAGATGCTAATTTTTTTCTACTTGCCCTAAAAATTTTCATGTAGTGGTAATAAACACTACATTATTTTTTGTTACTCTATCAAAAATTAACAACAATAATAAAGTTTAAGTGACGAACTAGTCTCTTGTTTTTTATTTATATAGTGAATTTTACATTATATTTTTTTATATTATTCTTAAGGCAGTATTTACACTAAAAACCAACTCAGGGTGATCGTTTTAAGCTAGCGAAAAAATTCCCGGTCATTTCCCGAAACTTTCCAGTTGGTAAATATTTTGAGAGTCATGAATTTAAAAAATTTATATTTTCAAAACTGATCATCTTTCTTTTAAGATAATAAAAACTGCATTGCAAATTAAAGCACTCAAACTGGAACAGTTTTTAATTTTAAACTTTTAAAATTGAAGCCTAAGAAATTCTGTAATCAGAAATTTTTTATTCAAACATTTATTAGTATACGCGTATAAAATAGAAGCTTTTAGCACCTTCCAAATTAAGAACTTTAACTCAAATATCAATGAACTGAAGAAATTTTTATTTTTAACTTTTATAAATTGAACAGTTGAAACATTAACGGTTAAAAGAAAATGAATCCACTATATCCATTTTAATGCTTTAAAATCATTTTTATTCTAAATCGTTTCAAAAAATAATTGTTCAATTGTCATGTTTACATACAAATTAATCACTCTTGATTACAAATTAAAAATTTGTGAACAATAGAACAATTGAAAATTGTAAGCGGGCAGATTCTTTTATAAATTTTAAATAGTTTTAAAATTTTTAATTGGACGTTTAAATTTATAAATTATTTAATTTTTAACAAATTCAGAAGTGTCTTGTAAAGTCAATTATTTTTTATTTTCTGATACTCGAACTACTGCTCAATTTAAAAAATCATTAATAATTTTTTATACATAAAGTTCATCAAGTCGAAACATTTTTCATAACAAATTTTCAATTTCAAACGCTTTTATTTTTTAATCGTTTAGGCCTTCAAAAATGCACTCAAAAATTCCTTAGATCAAAAATGCACGCTTAACTAAATGATTTTATTTTTTTTTAAGTTAGCAATTAAATTTAACATTAGAAAAATTGCAATCGAACTTATTTTAAATTTTATTATGTCATGTGACATGAAATTTGTCATATTTTAAATAAATGAATAGATTTTTTTCTGACAAATTTGCCAAATTTCTATTCAAAAAATAAATTCACTATCATTTCCCGCTTTTTGCCGGTCTCAAAAAATTCTTTGTAATTTCCCAGTTTTCCGATCCATTGGCCACCTGCAGAATTAGAAACAAAATTAGGATCCTTTTCTTAATATTTTATAAATTTGAATAAATTAAATTATTCCATGAATAAATAATGAATTACATAGAATTCAAATTATTTTAAACAATTTGATGGAATTCTAGTTAATTATATTAAATTCTCTTGGATTCGATTCGAATTTAAATTTACTTAAAATCGAATTGAATTCACCTTCAATTTATTCGAAATCCTTCAATTGTTTTGACAAGCTGAAATGAGAAAAGCAATAATTTGAAATTCGATTAATATCATTTACTACAATAGATAAATAATAAAACAAGCAGGAGATCAAAGTTTAAAACAGACACAGAAACTTGGAACCTCACGTCTCACTTGATACTTATGTTCTACTGTCTGACTCGAACTTTCCGTAACTACTCGTACTCACGTTTCCACTTCCAAACATACGACTGGTATTACACGTGTGCAATCCATTTGTCTCATGTGTACACAGTTTGTCTTGACAACTCGACACAAAAATTATACAAGGCTTCAAGCTATCACTTTTTCGAATTTTAATGATTGGAACCCACACTTAAAACATTTCCTTTGCAATAAAACTCCAATACATTAGATAAATTTCAGGTAAACGAATGGAAAATTTACATCACTTGTGGGTGTAAAAAAAACTAAAACGAAATTGATTAATAATTTGGCAACAAGATTATTACGATTCCAATTTTCAATTGTACAGGTCTGTTTTAAATTTAATAGTGAAACTTGTAAAGCTCTTTCAAAAATATTTAGTTCTTGATGATATTTTATCCTTTTGAATTGCTTTGAGTGCTTTTAAATTCTTTCAAATCCTTTTAAATTTCTTCAACTTTATTGAAATCTTCTTAATTCATTAAAATTCCCAGATATATCTGATTTCATATAAATTTTCGGAATCACGTAAATTTCTTGAATATTTGGAATTTCCTGAATTTTAAAACTCCCTGAATTCCGAAAACTTTAAAATATTGAAAAGAATTCAGAGGAACTCAGAAGAATTAAAGGAATTCAAGAAATTCTATGAATTCAGGGAATCAAAAGTTTTAGGAGATTTAAAGAAAATAAGAGGATATAGAGAATTCCAAGAATTTCAGGTATTAAGAATAGTCAACGAATTTAGGGAATTAAGAATGATAAAGAATTTAAGAGAATTAAAAAAATTCGAGGAATTCCGAAATTCTAAGATATCCAAGGATCAGAGGGAATTTATATAATTTCAGAGCATTGCAGGAATTCAGAGAATGCAAAGATTTCAGGTAAATTAGAAAATTTCAGGAATTTCAGAGCGCTTAGGGAATTCAAAGAATTTCAGGAATTTAGAGTATTCAAGCATTTCAGAATATTCAAAGATTTTAGAGAATTTAAAGAATTCCGAATATTCAAGAAATTCAGGGATGTAGAGAAATCAAAGATTTCAGAAAATTTAACGAATGTTGAGATTTTTAGGAATTCAAAGAATACAATGAATATAGAATATTGAAGGAATACTAGGAATTTAGAATATTTAATGAATCCAGGATATTCCAAAATTTCAGGGAGTTCAGAAAATAATCAGAGATTTCAGAGTGTGTAGGGAATTCAAAATATTACAGAAATTCAAAAAAATCAAGGATTTCAGATAATTCAAGAGATTCAGAGTTTTCAAGAATTCAGAGAATTCAAATATTTTAGGGATTTCAGAGTGCTCAGCAAATTTAGGAAATTTCAGGAATTCAGAATATTCAAGGATTTCAGAATATTCAAACATTTAAAAGAATATAGAGAATCCCGAATCTTCATAGAATTCAGGATATCCGAAGATTACAGGGAATTCAGATAATTTAAGAGCATTGAGAGAATTCAAGGAATTTAGAGAATTCAGAATATTCAAGGAATTGAGAAGACCTGAAAGAATTTAGGGAATTCAGATAATTTAAGGAATTTCAGGAATTCAGTGAATGCAGAATAATTAGGGACATCAGAGAATTTAGAGAATTCAAGGAATACAGGATATTCAAAAAATTCAGAGAAAGAAGAGAATTTAATAGATTTTAGAGCACTTAAGGAAATTCAGAGATTTTCAGGAATTCAGAGAATTCAGGATATTCGGAATATTTAAGAATTCTAGGGAATGTAAAGACATCAAAGAATTTAGAGAATGTAAGATATTAAGAGATTTTCAGGATTTCAGATAATATAACGAATTTAGAATATTTAAGGAATTCCGGGAATTTCGAATATTCAATGAATTTAGAACATTCAGCAATTTCATGGAACAAGAAATTTTAGAAATTTAAAATATTTTAGGATTTCATGATATTCAAAGATTATAGAGAATTTAGAGAATTCCGAAATTCAAGGAATTTAAGGAATGAAGGATATTTAAGGAATTGAGAGAATTAATACGATTTCAGGGATTTCAGAGCACTTAAGAACATCCAGAGATTTTCATGAATTCAGAGAATGCAGGATATTCGTAGTGTTCAAAAATTTCAGGAAATGTAGAAGAAATTAAAAATTTCAGAGAATTTAAAGAATTAGGACATTTTTGAGGGATTTAGAGAATAAAATAAATTTATAATATTTAAGGAATTCTTGGAATTTCGAATATTCAATGAATTTAGGATATTTAAGAATTTCAGGCAATCCAAAAAATAATTTGAGATTTTAGAGCTTAGAGCGAATTTAAAATATTACAGGAATTCTTAAAGATCAAGGATTTTAGAAAATTCAAGGAATTCAGAGAATTCAAATATTTCAGGGAATTCTAAGAATTTTAGAAATTTCAGAGCCCTTAGGGAATTTCAGGAATTTCAAGAATTCAGAATATTCAAGCATTTCAGGAGATTCAGAGAAATCTATTATTTTGGAGAATTCAAGCAATTCATTGGCTTAATTTTTTTTATCTATAAATTATAAGCTTCAGTCGGCACAAATTTAAAATATTTAAAAATAAAACCATACCATTTTCAATGTTTTGATTTATGCTTTCAATTCAATATTATTTAATGTTGAACAATTCCAGTTTGAATTAACTTAATATTGAAAGTTTTAAGCTGCAAGCTGATCAACACGATTTAAACATTTTCAGTTTACAGTTTTACAATATTTAAGAAGGGGAAAGTTATAACACTTTTATGACATTGAAAATCAGTCTGATGTTTTAATATTATAAACTAATAAGATTAAAGACTTAACTCCTCTTAAAAGTTAAAAAATTGTAATTGTAATAGATTTTAGCAATTTAATTATTTTTCTAAAAAAAATATCTGAATCCAAAAAGGTTAAAGTCTTCTTCCTTATCCCAAGTATTTCAAGTTATAAACAAATTTTAGAAAATATAACTTTTCAATTATCAGATTAATTTTGTTGCACATTTTTAAACATTACAAATTAATCAAAAAGAATTTTATATATTTCACATTAAACATTATTTTCTTTTACGCTTATGTGTTTCTAAACTTTTAAGAATAAAATGAACCAATTGACATAAAACTGGATCGCAGGAAGAAATAGATTAGATGGAAATTATTTTAATCAGAGAATTTACGAATGCAGATTCACGAGAATTTTTATCATTTCGATCAGCCACGATACAGACACCAGCAATATAGGTAAATAAGTATCGTTAAATTATTTTTCAGTTTTTTAATCGGATCGACATTTACTGTCTGAGATGTCTAAAATATAAGAATGAAATGATTGAATTTATGCAACTAATTAAAAATTTCGCAAAACAATAGACCGAAATTCGCGTGAATCCTCATTCTTAAGGTTCATGTAGGAGATGTCACGTCCCGTGACGTATATATAAATATATATATATATATATATATA
>JAUELO010000094.1:710925-722044 GCA_032357855.1 Amphibolips quercusostensackenii | reverse complement strand
CCTGTGCGAGATCTTCAATCTCAACTAAAACGAGGAACTTAATTAAAAAGGAGGGTATTTTGCGTTTCCTATGACGTAACAGAGACAATGTAACCTAGAAAAATACACGTGACAAAATGAGTTCCGAATGCTAACGCGTCGAATGGTTATCGGGGGGCAATTTTTTCCTCCAGGATGCTCAAATCTATATTTGAGGGGAAAATTCCCTCGGGAACATCAACACTTGTGACAAATATTATTAAATTAATAAAATATAGCATTTTCAACTTCCAGAAAAAAAACAGAATCTTTGTTAACAGCGCTGCCTGGTCTTACAGTCGATCACTAAAATCAATATATATGGACTTCTGGCGCTATATTCAAAATAAAAATATTATTCAGACATCTATGAAGATAATTAGATAGATCACATCTTAATCAATAGATTACAACTAAATCATAAATCTCATCTAGAAAAATTATTTAAACAGACATCTATGTCTGCTTGAATAATTTTTCTGTTTTGAATATGGCGCCAGAAATCCATTTAAATCGATTTTAGTAATTAATCGTGAAACCAAATGCTGCTGTCAACATAGTTTGAGCTTAGTTTTCATTATGGAAGTTGACAATGCGATATTTTAAAAATTAAATAATGTTTATCGTAAATGTTGATGATCCCAACGGACTTTCTCCCTCAAATATGGATTTAAGCTTCTTGGAGGAAAAAAAATGCACCCCGGTAACCATTTGATGCTCTAGCATTGAAAACTGATTTTTTTAGGTGAGTTTTTTAATGCGTCCTACATGGGCCTCAAATTTCGCGATCAAATATTTTTCGTTAAAGCGATTTTTTGCTGGTGAATATAAAAATAAAAGCATCTCTGCGAACCAGCTTCATGCTGCGAACCAACTTCTTGCTGAGAACAAAATGTGTCAACTGCGAAAAGAAACAATTTCATGCTGTGAACAGAATGTATCTGCTCTGCAAATTAAATAATGCATATCTACAATTCAGATAAGTTATATGTCACTCTTATAAATCTTTAAAATGAAATTTGAATAGATCTAATTGTCGCAGTTTTTATAAAAATTCCTTTTATATATATATATATATATCATATTGTAAAATGGATATTTAATCAACACCTTTAGAATTAAGGGCATTAAGGTCCTATTTTAAAGATTCGTGAATGTAACAGATGCGAAAACTTGAAAATTATTAATTATTATAATAATTGGATCAAATTAAAAAATATGAATGTCATTCTAGAATTAGACGAAATTTCAATAACAATATCCGAACTCCAAAAAGCCTTGATTTTTTAGAATTGGGTTCCAATCGTCAATATTAAAGACAGCTGGTTGATGAGAAGATATAAATAATTACATGTGATTCTCTACTAAACTTTTTTTTCAGGGAAACAAGGTGCACTCAGATTAAGTGATTGATACACTGAAAGAGTAGATTATTAAAAAAGTGAACCACATGTTACATGTGTTCCACTTCCTCAATATGACGCATCAAGAATTCAATACATTCAAAATGATGATGGTTCATTTAAAAATATTCTTTACTCAAAATTCACTTTCTTCAATTCACAAGAAAAAAGTACTATAGTATCTATTTTTTAGACTTAATTATAAATCACAGAGAGTTTGAATGCAAGGGAGAGGGACTGCAAAAACTTCCTAACCTTGAAAGAGTGGAAATTGTGACTTCTTTTATAAACAGAAGTATGACCAAAAAGCGGAAGAATATTTGATAGTTAAATGTGTGATATCATTTGAAAAAATTCGATTTTAGGTATTTCGCAATTTCAAAACATAAACTTTGCAATTTTAATTGTATTAGTTTTGATAATTTCCCATATTTAAATAAGGCTGGCCTCGATTAAATTCATCCTAAAAGAGCTTGCACATCCAGTTTTTGTACGTGTTTCGGACATGCCACCCAGTTATTTTGAGCCAAAGAAGAAAAAAATCGTACTATTCTTTTTTGACAAAAACGATTTTTTCGTATTTAACGATTGAAAATCTCATTTTATCGGAAATAATGTAAAAGATATATAGCATTCTATAGTTCAAAATTGTTTTCCATCCTAAAGTTTATGAAATTATACCCAAGCTATTTTTTAAATTTCAAAGCAAAGCAAAAAGTTTTAATACTTTAATTAAAGAAACATCATTTTTTGGATTGATATCATGTCTACAAGGGACTAGTGAGTTTAATTTTATTTTATTTTTTCTATTTGAAAAAGAAAAATTGTATTTAAAAAAAGTTTTGGGCTGAACTGAATCGAGACTAGCCGTATTAGGCTTTTGATACAGAATCATTGAATTTCAAAGGCTGCTCCTTTTAATTTGGCGAATTTGGAACGCTTTCAATTTTGTATTGTGTAATTATCCCAGCTTTCAAATTTTTTTTATTGAAACTTTTTTAACTAAGGGCTGTTTGATTTTAAACGTTTTTAATATAAATAAAAGGAATAAAATAACCAACAAAAAAATTAAAAAACTCTGAAAAAGTTTCCATAATTTTTAGGAAAAATTTTACAATAAAAAAAGTTACTCGGTGGCTAGCTGACAGTAAAAAAGTTTTATCACTGAAAGTTTGCATAAGTTTTATTTAGGAATTGAATTTTAGTTTTTAGTAAAGAAATTTTTCCACCATGTGGTAAAGGGATGATAACAGTTCAGTGAATATTTATTTAAAAAACCATCGCTTCTACGTGTAAACTGCTACTTTCACTGATGCTGAAAAATGTTATAATGATCGACAAGTATCGAATGAACCTTTCCAGTAAAAAGGAAATGGAAGAGTTTTCCCTTTTTAGGTCACTTCGCCAGCTACCTCACACCATATATATCATTTTTCCATGAAAGCTTGCTGATACCTTTTACTTCCGGGATAAACTCACATGTTCTTTCCGAGTTTCGGTCTACCTTTAACTCAAAATACTGGTGCTACACGAATATGAGGCATTTATTGTGAACGCTCGCCTGAGCGAGAAAATTCCATTTGAAATTCAGTAAATCCGACGAATTCCACCGGATTTTCAGAACATATTAGCCAATATCGTGGACAATTCTCCCATTCATTCGTTTACAAATCGTGCGGAAGATGAAAATACAAAAACCTCAGGATAAGGAATCGGAAGGGGATATTTATGTAACTGATTTTTTCCAATAGAATTCTCTACTTAAGTAATAGCTTCTAAAATTATGCCTGCATGCTTAATTCGTATTTCAAGAGAATAAAATAGTTCAAAAGGGAAGGAAACGGCACAAATATACGTTTATCAAATTAATTCCTATTTTAAATTTAATAAACTTTACATCTGTTTTCTCTTCTTTTATGCATAGATGGTGTAAACGACAAAAGTTCAGAAACTCAAATTTGATGACTTTATTTAAAACTTTTCCTGGGTGGCTGTATACATTTTAAAGTGATTCTTGAGTCACGAAACAAAAGGCTATGCTTTTTGTCGAATGCCGTAAGGATGGTCTTGCTATACCTGTATTTATAAATTCTATAAATAATGGTCCTTAATTTTTAGTACAATGTGTGATTTCTAGGCTTCAGGGTTCCAAATATTACTTCATTGTTAGGAATTCCTTTTCAGGGATCTGAGAAGTGGCAAAATGAAAAAGGTATTTAGTATGAGCATTTATCAATTATTACACATTTTTAAATTAGTTAAAAAGGACAACAGCAACATACAGCAACAATTCCGAACAATGTTCAATAACAAACTCAGCAAAGGGCAACAAAAAAATTACTAAGAATGGTAAAAAACCACCATTAGCAAATGTCAATGACACTACCTTACTATGCGTCACGAATAACCTCTAGAATATAGTCAATAATAATCATAAGCAAAGATCGATAACAACTTCTAGCAACGACCAATAACCAGCACTTATAACCAAAAACAACTCTAAATGATAGTCAATGACAACTTTTAAGAATGGTCAATGACGCATTTCGCATAAGACAAAAAAAAAGAGACGCTAGCAGTGGACAATAAAAACCTTTAGCAATGATCAGTAACATAGCTTTTACCAATAGCTCGTAATTTCTAGAAAAGACAAATGAAAATATGCAGCAAAGGTTAATAACAAACTTAAGCAATCGTTATTAAAAACCACTGAGAATAGTCAATATGAACCTCAGAAAAGGACAGAAAAAACCCTAGAATTAGACAATAACAACCTTTCGCAATTTCAATAACATGACATTTACCAACAGCTAATAGCAACTTCTAGCAACGCCCACCAACAACCCACAGCGAAGGTCAGTGATAACCCTAAACAATGATCAATAGCATAACTTTCACTAACAGCCAATAACAACTTCTAGCAAAGACCAAAAATAACCTGCAGCAACCCAGGGAATAAAGTTATACAGTTTATATATACTGGACAAAACAATGATACTTTTTCTTTAATTTATCCAGAAAAATGTATAAATCAAATAAAAAATATCATTGTCTTTTCCATTTTATATAAACTAGATATATTGTTTTCACCTGAAAGTGGTCAATAACAAATTTTACTGATAGTCAATAAAAATTTTAACAAAGAGCAAGAAAACAAATAGTCAATAACAACCATTAGCAACCTAATTAAAACCTCAATCGTCATCTATATATTTTAATCATATAACGTATGGAAGAGGAATTATGTACGATTGTAACCATAACAGTATCTCAGATTTCTCAAAGAATGTAGTCACCGGTTTTTTGGTTTTGGACGGTAGTACAACTGAATTCGAATCTGAATATAGTTAACTGTTATCTTGTTTTGACCGGCAGTTTAGTTGTCAATTGTTTTCAAAACCTTATTAGAGTGTTGAAAAGATCCTTGAAAACAATCTGTCTCCAAAAAACAATCAATTTATAATTATATATATTATATTATATTATATTATTATTCTATCTTTAAGAATCTTTTTAAAAATTGACATATAGCTTTGATCTGACACATGATGTAGAGTAAATAAACTAAGTATTTTTAAATACTTTTTTTTCTTATTCCATTACAGCGGGAAAGGGCAGTCCCTCAAATACCTTACTACTCACATGTGTGGACTTACGGAGCCATAAGCTAATTTACTAGAGAGAAACGTATCAAGCCGCTCGTACATTCTCCATTGTGAACGACGAGTGACATGTATGTGAATAGATGTTGCACATATCAATTCTCCTAGTACGTGAAGCTTATGTATACTAATTCAAGTCTTCACAACACTATTCAAATTAGATATTAAAATCTTTGGAATGCGTTTTCGTATGTTCTCAAGCTCATTAAAATTATTTCTGGTTTAAAAAATCTTCGTTTCTTATACAAAAGAATCGTATATGTAGAGTAAAATTTATTCAATTGTAAGTTTAAAACTCGAACATGTGGAAAATTAAAAACACAAGTATTGGAGAACAAAATAGGTCGATAATCTGGTGTGAAAATAATTCTTTTCATGCGTTCCACTCAAACCCATTCAATTAATTTTAAATTTACATATGCTCTTTTTCAAATGGAAATATAGAAATGTCAAAGGTATAACTTCCATGATGAAAGGCCAGAAATAATTCAATTTTCCAAAAAAGTGGCTTACTGGAAAGTGCAATCTATAAGTGATGTCTGGATCCTTTTACCTTTTTCCGTGCAAAGCGAAATGGAGCGAAATGGATTCAGAAAGTTTATGAGGGTTTTTTCTGGTCATATTCGAACCTAACGTTCAATATAATTAAATATATGTTGAATGTTATCACTGCTATACTCTCAACACCTTGACGAATAAATATTATTTTTCAAAATTTTGAATCACAGATTTCTAGTGACTTGAACGGCTTTTTTATAAAAATTTATTGAATAAGTTAATTTTAATTTATACTCAACTATCTGAATTTGAAAGTGTTCAACTTTTTACTAATTTTAATCAGTAACTGAATTCTAGCTATAAATCAGTAATTTTCACTAATGTATCAATGAGATTTTTCGATTAATCAGTAAAAATAACTGACTACAATAAGGAGAAAAAAGATTTCAAAGAATTTTTACTTGTTTTAATGAATATGTGCTAATTCTAAAAAAATGCAATGGATTTTGGAGAATTTTAATGAATTTCCATAGAACTTTAGGAAATAAAATAAATTAGGTTTTACACGATTTTCACGTAAATGAATAATTTCAAATGTTATAAAGTAATTTACAAAATTTTGAAGAATTTTGAAGTTTAAAGTTCTTTTAAAAGATTCTAAAGAATTTCAAAAGATTTTAAACATTTTCATGAAAGCCTAAGATTTTTGTAAGATTTTCCAAGATTTTAAGGAATTTGAGCGAATTTTATAAGAAAAGATTTTTTATAGGACCTTCAATTATTTTAATTGATTTACGGGATTTTAAACTATTTCAACAGATTACAAATCATTTCAAAAGGTTTCAGAGATTTTCGTAGGATTCCCGAAAATGTTAATTTTGATTTTGAGGGATTTCTAGATAATTGTGGGGAAGAAATTAAATGAAATTCCTGGGGATTCTAAACATTTAGAGGAATTTGGATGTATTTTGGAAATTTCACAAGATTTAAAGGATTTTATTCAATCTCCAAAAATTTCGAAAATTTCAAAAGATTTTAGAGATTTCTGAAGGATTTAAATGGTCGTTTTTAGAGAAATTTAATAAATAAGTTTAATTTAATTTATATTGATTAAATTCCAAGTGATTTATACTTATTTCAGTGAATTGTTACGATTTTCAAAGATCAATCGATTTGAAAGGATTTTAGCAAACTTCTATAGAAATTTACGGAAAAAATCAATTTTATTTCAAGAGATATTAAAAAATTAAAACACTTTCAGAAGATTTTAAATGATTTAAAAAGCTTACAAGGAATTTCAAAAGGCTTACAAAATTTCAAGGAATTGTAACAAATATTGTAGTATTTCCAAAGATTTCAATGTATTTTGAAGAATTTCACAAAATTTAAAGGGATTTTAGAGAACTTTTGGAAATAAATTTATTTTATTATCAAGGGATTTTGAATCATTGCTACAGATTTCTACCTATTTCAAAAACTGTGAAGAAAGTTTTTAACAGGGTAGAAGATTTCAAAGGATTTCTATAGATTTTAACGAATTTCAAAAATTGTAGAGAATTAAAAAATATTTGCAGAGGGAACAAACAATTTCAATAAAATTTTTAGCGAGTTTATAATTAAAATAGTAAATGCACAGATTTTTTCTGTTTAAAGTCTATTTCACATGTTCGCGAAAAATTTATATGAAATTTATGATAGTAAAATCATTATATGCCTATACTAATTTTCCTATAATATATCAAATATAATATATAAATATAATTTATAAATATAATATATAAATATATAAATTGAACTCTTCTGTTGAAAGTTTATCTCTTTTGATAAAAAATTAATCTTATTTAGTTTAAAATGCACTATACCGCCTTGAAATCTGAAGCGTTTCATGTACAATTTAATGTAGTATCTATACATTAATTTTATTCAAAAGAAATCAATCCCATATTTTCTTGAAAAATCATCCTGTTCCTCCTGTTTTCAAAGCCTATCGACTTGTTTTAACACTCGCAGGCCTGCGTCTGGTAAAAAAAAATTCCAAGATTTGTCTTTTCACCCTTAAAATACCGTAAGTATTCTATGATCATATAAATAATTAATTATTTCTTTTTCTCTACCACCATCCGTTTCTCGTCTTCATTTTACATTTTCGCCAAGCACTGAACTTCACAGTCATGCTTTGACCTTTCTTGACCTGCTTCGCCCTGCTTTTTCGATGCCTTCATAAGACCGCTCACTAACTGTTATCTGATAAGGCAAATTACTCCATATCTATAGTAACATGCGCGAAGGGATGCTCTTGCTCTTTGAGGAATTCAATGACCCACATGGGCTCGACTTCAATTGTAACATAACTACCGTCTTGAACCGTTTTATAGACTTTACTAGCGTTATCTACATTCCACGAAATTCAAACAACGTACTTATTTCAGAACGCCGCTCCAAAACGGATCGCTAACACAGATCAACAAGGTTTTGTTGTTGGGCACCTGGGGATTATTTCCGAAGCCTTTTTCTGCATAGAATCTAAATCCAAGGTCAGAAGGTCTTTTTTACTGGTTGCATTATTTGACACTGCACTTACCCTTCAAAAGAAGCTTTTGAGCGATTACTTACGATTGTTGTTTAAAAAGTTACGACCATTTTAAGTTATGAAATATATCCCAACAACGTCATAAGTATTCATATTAACACTTTGAAGCATACATTTCCTACTGGATAATTTCTCTTGAAAATTTGTGCTTAGAGGTTTTTAGGGTCGGTTAGTATGAGTATGAATTCAGAAAACTAAAATGTTTAATTTCAAGATAGCGTATTTATAATGGCGCATCAAAATTCACCAAAAACGATATAAGTATCTAAAAAATTTCACTTAGGGATTTTCGGGATCGCTGATTACGAATATCATGTCAGAAAATTGACACTTTATTTTTCTGATGGTAAATTTACATTAGCGGATCAAAATTTGGAAAAAGTCGTTGTGGGGATGTTTCATAACTTAAAATGGTCGTAACTTTGCAAAGAAATATCGTAAGTTACCGCTCAAAAGCTTATTTTGAAAGGTAAAAGCAGTATCAAATGATACAGATAGTAATAAAGATCAAAAAAAATTTTTAAATTTTGTACATCACCTCAAAAGTAAACAAAAATCCCATTTCTCGAGTACATACCCCCTAATATCTCACAATCCTGACGTGATAGGACAATTTTAACCTTTGTACGTCACAGTTCACACCTAATCTCATAAACTGACTAATGAGCCTATTAGAGGATCCATTCTTTTTACCTCAACCATATCCGCTAAGCACAGATCTTCACAAGAGCCCATAATTCACAGATGAAAGATGTATGGATGTTTAAGAAACTAAAGATGTATAGAAGAATAGGGTCAAGTGGAGAAAAATTGTTTATAAGAAATGTGTGACGAAGAGTATCAGTGAGGTGATAGACGTACTATAAATCCTATGGGGTATTTTTAATATGAAGTAAAAATTATCGGACGTCGGATAATTGTAGTTTTCAATTGTTTGTAACGCTTTTATCCAACTTTACATAAAAATTTATCTCGGGGATTTTGCTCAGCGGATGTGGTTGAGGTAAAAACGATGGATCTTCTAATACGCTTATTAGTAAATTTGTCTGATTATGTCGAGGGGTTAATTACTCGGATTTTCGTGTACACTAGATTGCAAGATTGCATGAGGTTGCAAAATATTGCATGAGATTGCAAAATATTGTGTAAGAATGCGAAATATTAATGAATTATGGGTAATTCGTTATAGAAAATTATTATATAGAAAACAATTATAGGGTAATTAGCATTAAAATAGATAATACAAAAATATTGGAGGAATTAATGCAAAAAGTTGAAAAGCTAGAAAAAAAAATGTATTTCAGACCACTTATTATATCGTATTAGAGTACACAAAAATATCGATTCTGCACAAATAAACTGTAGACAACAAAAAATTTTTAATTTCCATGATATTTCTAAAATCTGTTTAAGTTTATTTGGAATACATATAAAAACCTGCTGGAATCTCTTGAAATTCCTTGATATTTTTGGAAATATTTTTGATTCCATCAAAATCCTTGATATCTATTAAAATCTGTTGAAATTCATTGAAATTTGTATTATCCCCCAAAATCTTTAAAACAATTGGAGGTCCTGTAAATCTTACTCTTCTTTTCTTTAATTATGGAAATCCGTAAAAATCCCTTAAAATAAAAATTAATTTATTTTTTAAATTATAAAACATTTGGAATCGCTAAAATATAAATTTAATTAAACTTATTTATTAAAGTTCCTTGAAATTCTTTGAAATACCTCAAAATCTCTTAAAATCTGTAGAATCGCTAGGAATCCCTTGAAAGTGAATAGAATTTCAATTATGTTTTGAAATTCTCTAGAAATCCATTAAATTCTTTCGAAATATTACGAAATTTTCAAAAATCTTGTGACATTTTTTTAGAATCCCTTAAAATCCCTTGAAATATTTGGACAAAGTAAAAATTAATTTTAAGAAGTATAAATCATTCGAGAATGTTTTAATATAAATTGAATGAAACTCATTTATCAAAGTTACTTAAAATTCCTTGAACTACATGAAATACCTTAAAATCTGTAGAATCACTAGGATTCACTTAAAATTGAATAAAATTTTATTTATTTTTCAAAAGTCTGGAATTCAAATTAAATTTATTCATTAAAGTTCTCTCGAAAACACCTTTTGAATCCCTATAAATCTTTGAAATTTTTTAATCTTGTGCGAATTCCTTCAAATAATTTGAAACCTTTGGAAATATTTTAAAACGCCAGAATTCCATCAAGTACATTAATTTTCAACAACTTTGTTCAAATTTGAAGCTAATAAGACCAATCATCTACAGATCAGTTCAATTTTAACCTAAATATATGATTTTTTAACAAAAGAGTTAATTTTTAACCAAAAACATGAATTTTGTACAAAAATGTGGAATTTTTAACTCACAAATATGATTTTTTTATCAAGAATTCCTGGTCATTTTCCGGGTTTTCCCGGTCAAGTTTTTGAATTAATCTGGACGAATAAAGTAAAATATTCATATTTGCCGCAAAACTTAAACATTTATTTTAATTTACCACGTTCATTCTAAACATCCTTTAAGACAACAGAGCGAAAAATTTTTAAGTAAATTAATTTTGAAACAAATACTTGAATTTTTCACTAGAAAATATAAATTTTCAGCAAAAATGGAAAAGTTTAGCTTTCATTTAGAAAAGTTAGAATTGTCGAATTTTAAGCAAAAAAGCTAAATTTTTAACTAAAATGATGAACATTTAACTAAAATACTTGAATTTTCTACCAGAAAGATGAATTTTCAAACAACAAGATTAATTTTATACATAAAATACAATTTAAAAAAAAACATGAATTTTTCACGAAATAGTTAAATTTTCGATAAAAGAAGACAAATTTTTAAACAAATATGTAGTTCAATTATGAACGAAAAGAAATCACTTTCAACTGAAAATGGAATAGTTACATTTTTTGTAAATAA
>JAUELO010000094.1:694722-710825 GCA_032357855.1 Amphibolips quercusostensackenii | reverse complement strand
TCTATCCTTCCCTCCTATATACATCACTGACCCTTAGCCTTATAATTTATAAATTACTCAAATCCCGGTTATGCCAAAGGTTATATGTATTCCATGACAATTCCAGTACAGCAGTAGAATTTTAATACTGTCATATGGAATTTACTGGATCATCATCATTAGTTGTCGAGATAAATGAAGTGAACATCTGGGGAGATACCTCTTGATCGGTAAATGCGTTTATGCGTGAGAGCTATGGTTGCGTTCCGGACATGAATGACCATAGCAGGTATAAATACGTCAAAGGTTTCCACTTCATAGCGTTCAAACATTTCATCAAAACTCACATTATCAACCACGTTAAAATATCAAGATTCACTTCAAGTTAAAATCACACTTTTTCCTATTAAAATAAACGTGTATGTTAATATAAATCAAGGAATGAAAGTGTGGACTGTGTAAAAAAACTAGGAAACCAAAATGCTCGCTACACGCACGGTTACCATTTTTTTACGCGCATTTTTCAAATTAAAATGTAAAATTAATATCAATAAGAAATTCATGTATTTCATAGTACATAAAAAAACAGTTCTTTGAAATTTAAGTGACTGTCTATGAATCTTGGATATAGAGTTATATGAATAGTCTTATGAAATTCAAGACGCATTCTTATACATTGCCGGTGACTTTTAATAAATAGTAGGAGAAAAAAGAACATTATTCAATTTTTTTCGTGTATTTATTATCTGATATAATTCAAATAAAAGCAAGGACAAAATTCTTGATAATTGATAAAAATTGATATCTAAACTATATATATATATTCATCAATTATCAAAAATATTATCCATGCTTTTATTCCATTTTATAGTTTTTCTGGACAATATATAAACAATCGAACCGTTGCACTTATGTTAAAAAATGCTAATTTCCTAGGAAAAACACAAGCACAATCTAAACTTGTTCAAAATTGTGAGCTTAATATTTAATATTAAATTATTTTTATTTAAAACAACCGATTGCCGGTGAAAAACGCTAATACACACTAACATAACACAGCAAAAAATTATTTGAGATTGTAAATCTTCTTTTAATCCTAATGTTTTATGTTTCAAAACATGGATTTCCGGTGACAAATGTCATCATAACCTAAAACTGTTCCAAAATTGTAAATCTTCTTTGAAATCCATACTGTTTTCTAGTAAAACATGCGGTATTACCTAAAATATATAAAATTTTAGAAAAATAAACATGTATACAACGCTAAAAAACCAAAAATTATTAAAAAATTCAAAATTTATTAACTCAATTTAATTTATTTTCTTTCAAATAACCGATTTCCGGTAAAGAAAGTTAACGCATAATTTCAAATTGCTCAAAAATGGTAAATCTTCTATGAAATCTATATCGATATTTCCGGCGAAAAACGCTAGCTTAACCTTGAACTGTAAACAAAATTTTACCTTCTTCGAAATCTAATTATTTTCAACTAAAAATACCTATTTCTGGTGCTGAAAGTCAACATAACCTAAAATTGTTTCAAATATGTGAATCTTCTTTAAAATATATTTTTTCATTAAAAATTTCAAGTTCTGACGAACAATTCTGACATAATCCAAAACTGTTAAAAGATATCAAATCTTCTTCAAGTTATGATGGGTTTTGTTTGAAAATATAAATTTTCGATGTAAGCGCCAATGTAAGCTAAAATTTAAAAAGATAGGAATCTTCTTTGAAAGCTTATCAATTTTTTAAAAAATTTCAATTTTCGGCGAGAAGTACTAACACAGTCCGAAATTTTGCAAGTTTGTAAATTTTATTATTTTAGACGAAAATAATTGGATTTAAATCTAACGACTTCCGTTTAAAAATACTAATTTGAGGTGAGATACACCAACTGAAGCTAAAGTTGTCAAAATATTGTGAAATTTCTTTGAAATTTAATAATTTTGCGTTAAAAATACCAAAGATAATTTTCGACGAATAATAATGACATAACTGTACAGAAAATTCTTCAGAATTGTGAATCTTCTTTGAAATCTAATGCATTAGATTTTTTTTAAATCATGATTTTTGATTAAAATGACAGATTTGCTATTAAAAATTTTAATATAACCCGGAGCTGTTAAAAAATCAAAATCTTGTTTTTAAAAATTATAGGTTTTTCTTAAAACTTTGTGATTTTTATTTAAAATTGCTTGAAAAAAAATGATTACATCTAGCAAAAAGCACCAACATAAAACATGAACTAGCATAAAAGCACAAACGTTTTCCAATTGTCGTAAAGTTTTCTAAGATTTTTTTTATTATAAGGAATCGTTTATAGATTTAATGGTCAATATTTTAAATAATGAAAAAGCCAGTCAGGTTTTTAACAAGAAGCCCAAAAGCTGTCATACTGGAAATTTTCCTTTCGTATTTGTTAACAAATTTTGTAAATTAGACATACTAAAGTCGTAGGAAATCTTTTATTCCCTAAGAATGAAAACCATCAACTTCAATTAAAATTTGTTAAATGAACAATTTTCAAGTTTCAAACTTTCTTTTATGAATAAAAACCTTTTCTTTTAAAAACAATACCATTTTTTATAGCATTGAGATATTTCAAACCCTTATTAATTATTTATTCCAAGACCTAATGATCATCTCGAAGATAAACGAGAGCAATCCATTGGCTCTCATCCAAATTAGGTTCATTTTTTAAATATTCCGTGTTTTAGGATATAATTCAAATAAAAATATTTTGAAAGATTTTAAACTCATTTTTTAATTTTTATTTGATCAGAGTTTATAGTCATTAATTTAATTTGAAGAAAATCCTGTCAAAATGAAAGTTTCTGGCGCAAATTCCTACATGTCCGAAAAATACTATTCTGGAATCATCAACTCATGAAAACAATTCCGATTTTTACAGGAAATGACAATGCTGAAAATTTTTGATTGTGATTGTAAAATTTAATTCTTTTGTCTGTTTTGTTTAAAACTATAACTTTTTTATACAAACAGAATTATTTGGCTGCAATATTAGATAAAGTTTGTCACAAATAGATAATGTTTGCTACAAAAAAATTCTTATAAGAAAATGTCATAAAAAGATTGTATGGAGATCATATAAATCTATCGATTCTGTTTAAATATTTGCTGCTGTAAGCTCTTTAAATTACATATAGTTTGACAACTTTAACATAAAAAACATAAATCCTTTTTACATTTTATGCTTGATAGCCTTTCTGAATAAATTTTTTAATGCTCTCAATGTTTTATCATTTTTTTATTAATCCACGCACTTTTAAAAAGTTCTATAGATAATTTTTATTTCAATATAATCTATATTGTAAGTCTTGAGATACATAATTTTAATAGTTAATGCAGATCATATCTGGTCAAAAAAGGACTATATAAAAAATGATGAAATTTGTAACATAGTAAAATTATCTAAATCGTTACATTTATTGGTCTTGCATTTTCAATATCCGTTGTTTTTATTCATATACTTATTATGTTTTTCAATAAACTATTAGCTGTATAATTTTTTTCAAAGCAGACAGTTGAAAATAAAATTATACCATATGGATCAGGAATTCAATGAAATTTTTGTCTAATACTAGCTTCTAATATTTTTTTATTGTTCCTCCTACGATTGTACACTTCGGCTAAAGTACGTTATGAATTACCAAAATAAAATTTCCATCAAATAATAACCATTTCAACTTTATCAACTTTATCGACTTTTATCTCGCATATGTAATAAGAAGATTATTCATGGAAAAATGTGCCTTCTGCTCTTGTAATCAAACACTCAAATCGAGCTCTCTCCAATAGGTTTTGTAAATTTAAAAACCAATTTTTTACATACTCGATAAAAAGTTTTAAAAAGACAATTTGATTTTTTCGTTTAAAATTACTTTTTTATGCTTGAAATGGTGCAGTGAAATAAAATTCAAAATTGCTTTTTCAAAGCTAATATGAACAAAGTTATCAGTTTCCAAATGGTAAAACCGAATATCATTTTATACTCGTACTTTATTAATGACTAAAAGATGAAAACCTTTTTAATAATTTGATTAAAGCAATTTTATTATATAATAGCAGAAATAATAATTATTGCTTAGAATCTATTTTGCTAATTTCTTGAATAGTAACCGGGACGAATTCCAGAAAAAAATTCTACAAGCATTAACTAATTTGTGAACAATTCGTTAAGTGGATCCATTTAAGTATGTAAAACAATGACGTATTTATCAGTGTAACATTATTAAATTCTATTTACAATATATTATAAAGGATGCCTACCTGATTATACAAACTAATTTGAAAATAATTATGAATGTTTCGCCAAGCTAATTGAAATCTACACAATGCATAATTAACTGTTTTTAATTCATCGAGATTGTTAGAAGTGTTACTTGAATTTTATTGCAATTAATTTTAATTTTATGAAAAATTAATGAATTTGATGCAAGCGAAAGCTTTATTCATAATATCAGTCTTTCTGATAATATAATCGATTCTTTAACGAGAAGTGTACTGTATATAAATATTTTACACATGAGAATGTTTTTGAACATTGATGAATTGGAATATGAAATCTTTAAACATAATATAGTTTAAATTACAAGTCCTTCTAAGTTAGACAATATTTATATTTTAAAATGGAAACTTTTTTAAAACGAACATGAAACAGCCTGCAGTTTTTGGCTTTTAATTTAAAGGGTTCAACATTCTTCAATAATTTTAAATTATAAGCCTTGATGATGATACAATTAAAAATTGTAGGAAAATTTCACTTTTAAATGTTTCAAAACTGTATGATTTCAAATGAAAATTGAATTTGTTAAAAATGAAACATTTGGCAATTAAAAGCCCTATAGTCTAATTTTGGGTTTGAACTTTCAAAATTGTATGGTTTCAAATTTAGATATTAATTTACTCCCTAAAAAATACTTGAAATATTTTACGATTATCCAAAAAATATTGAAGAATCTTTATATCATTTTATTCTCACTTTAAAGTTTACAGACAATTTCGCAACCATCTTCTTCTAGTTTTTGCAAAATCTAGATTGCTTCCAAGTTTTTGAACTCGCATCATACTGAACATTTTTTTAGCATATTTACATCAGTCTCAACAAAATTTATATTTGATTCAACTGTAGCCGCATACTTAGAGCAGAAGTTAACTTAGGAATTCGTGTTAATATTAACAAGGAATTCTAAACATCTTAACTAAATTTTTTGTTAATATAACAACGAATTCCTACTTGTCTTCTCTTCTAACTAGGCATCTAGTTTAATCACCCACAGACGTGTTCATCTTCAACATATTGTAGCAACTTTTATTCCGAAATGATCTAATACTAAAAAACTCTATTCGCGGATAATAGAATCCAAGATTTCGCATCGATCAGGTCCTTTTCAGAGAAAGAGGAAACATATTGGAAATAGAAGCTTGGCTCCTTAATTTGGTTTCCTGTTAGTAATTTTCTACGCGCAATTTCCGGTAGTTGAGTGGCGAAAGCAACCTGTCACTCTTCAGTAAATGAATGAATGCGAAATCGCGAAAATGTTTAATCGTATATAAATAATATAAGAGAATCTAGGTTTGCATTAAAAAATTGTATAAAATCTCAGCAGGAGTAAAATGAAAAAAAGGATTCTTATCTTTGAAAACATCTGAAATAATTACGCTTGAAACGAAAGGAGAGATAACAGAAAATGATCCTTCGGCAGGGCAGTAATCCAACATTTCAAACGAAGCGGATTTCACCTTAAGCTTTTCTTTAAACGATCGTACTTTTATTGAATCTAAGATTAAGACCATAACTCCAGCCAATTAAATTTTTTTCTGACAATCTCAGAAAGCTCCGATTACGACAGGATAAAAGAAAAAAAAATCAATTTCACATTCACTTTTCGTGAGACACTATCACATATAAAACACCAAGATATGAAAAATCGAAACGAACCAATTTCTTTTATTTCCAGACTCTACATTTACAGGCCTCAAACTTTCTCGTTAAGTCCCTTTACCTCGTAATTCCATTTTCGCTGATCGAGAACTGCGATATTTTAAACTACCCGAAATCGTAAAAAAACGCACTAACCTTTTAGAAGAATAATGAGAGAATCCATCATCCAGTCACCTTCTGAGATCAAGTCATTTCTGCTAAATTCCTTCGAGAACAATTTTCGGTAGCCGATATCCCGAATCGGCAAAATCATCATCAAACTCAAATTTGACTGCAACTAATTATCCTCACTGATTGGTTAATCGACCAATTATTGATACAGCAATTATCGGTTAAAGTGCAAATCAGTCCACAGGTGTTTCACCGGTCACGAATTTTTCACAATCACGGTTCACAGTAAATCTCTAAAGAATTTAAAGACTATTTCTAGTTTCTTGAGCTTAACTTTTCACGAAAATGTGCTCGTTCACGACAATTTTCGTGCACAGGATCAGCAGACACGTATTTCCTGGGGAATCATGGAAATGGGGGTTTCCGGCGCTGCTACAGGTGTTCGTGGGACCGAAGACTGGAGTCCCGGTGTGAGATTCGAACGTGAAAAGGAAAATGTCCTTTCGAGGATATTGTTCATAGCTATTTTTCATAACACTTCAGAGGACTCACTTCCGCTTCCGGCGAACTTTTCATCGCCTTCTTCAGTATGACTTTGTTTTTTTTTTAGTGTAGTGGTTTCCGAATAAGTAGGGATAGTTTGACAAATGTTTTTCTTTCATCAAACCCTTGATTCAAAAATTGGATTTGGCGGTTCTCAGAAGGCTGATAAGCCGCGCAGAAACGATGCGCATCGAGAGTCGAGCTCGACGTTCGCCGTACGACTAGACTGGGACGACGTTCTTGCCGTTGACCCGGAGCTTTCATGCGACGCTTGCGCTGCGCCGCCAAATTATTGCCCTATCCGGAAAACCGTCCCACCTATGACGTAACTTATCGTGACGCCCTACCGGTATTCCTCTTGTCTGTCACGTTACTCTTGTATGTACCTTACATACAGCACACGGCCGGAGACTCGATTAATTCCTCCAGTTTGCTAACGGAAGAACAGAGAGAGCTTTTCTTTAGAAAACAATTCTCTGAAGGCAGCAATCGGCTATGGTTCGGAGGAACGAGCTTCAATAATCTTCAATGGAAAGATGCTTTCCTATTGGCTCAAGTTCAAATTTGAATTGGTTCTAATGCGAATTTGCGCAACCGTTAAGAAGTGGAGGTATGTACGCAGTCAGAAAAATTGCTTTTGTGGATCAAAGAAATCCTTTCTTTGATATAGGGTTTAACAAATATTGGATTGATTTAAACAAATATTTATTTTATTTAAATCAACATTTGTTTCAATCCAATATGCTACTGTTTACCTCAAACAAATTTTATTCAAATCAAACAAGTTCTCGAGAGAAAATTTAGGGACATAATATTAACAAGACGATTTGTGCAAAAAATTATTTTTGAAGAAAAAGGCTTGAACATATTGTGAATCCAAAAATCAAATACTTAAAAGAAGCTTTCAAAATTCAATTTGTACAAAAAATTACATAAAAAGACTTAAAAAAAAGGAAATAGGTTTCTCAACAGCAATGTAATCAGCTGATTAGAGACAGACAGACATATAACAAAAGAAAAAAAAGAGAGAGGAGTTGCTTAAATTAAACTTTATGGATATTTTTTTATACAAATAACCGATTTTGAGATTCACAATGTGTTTGAGCTTCTTTGTTCAGAACTAACTTTTTGCACAAATTGTTTTGTTGATATTGTGTCCAGTTTTTCTCTCAAAAATTTAACAGAGACATTGATCCATAGACCTTGATATCGTTCTTTTGAGTTCGGATCTAATTGCCGTTCTCAGATTGCTGGTTTTTTCATCAACTCTCAAACAAATTCTATCTTTAAATTTAACGAATTTCTTTTTAAAATTACATAGTTAAATACTTTTTAATTTTAAAACTTTGAAAGTGAACTATTCTGAAAAAAGCATTTAAAATTTCATCATTTTCTATAATATACATTAAATATTGAAGAGTTTTCGAATGAAAATATTCAAAATTGAAGACTTTTCCATTCTAATTATTTAAAATTAAATTACATATTCATAATTGAATATGTTTTCTGTTTTGAAACCTTCAAATTGCACTATTTCAAAGAAGCATCCAAAATTACATCATTTTCTAGTAAAATTGAATAAATTTCAATTTTAAATCTTCACAATTTAATATTTTTTTAATTTAAAAACTCAAAAATTGAACTTAAAAAAGAATCATTTGAAATTGCATTATTTTATATTATATACATTAGATATTAAAATCTTTCATTGCAAATATTTAAAATTAAAGAATTATTTACTGTAATTCTCCAAAAATAAACTACATGATTAAAAGAAATGTTTGAAATTACATAATTTGAAACTGTTAACATTCTATTCTAAACTATTAACATTAAGTCTCTACCAGTAAATATTAAAAATTAAACAATTTTAAATTGCAAATCGTCAAAATTAAAGCATTTTTAATTTTAAATCTTCAAAAATGCAGTAATTTGCATTGCAAATCTTCAAATTTGAATAATTTACAATTTTACAAATTTACAATTAAAAATATGTCAAATTATTTGATATTTGTTTAAATTGGAAGATTTTGAATTTAAAGCTCTAGAATGTTGACAAAATTAAAGAAAAAATTATATATACATCTTTAAAATTGGACAAATTTTCATTTTAAATATTCCCAATTAAATATTTTTTAAATTTTGAAACTACAAAATTAATTCTTAAAAAAAGTGTTTAAAATTAAATCATTTTCTATTATGTACATTTAATATTGTAGACTCTTGAATTGCAAATATTTAAAAGTGAAGATTTTACCATTGTAAATTTTCAAAATTGAACTAAATATTTATAAAAATGTTTGAAATAACACTAATTCAAACTACAAACATACCGAATAAATGATTTTTTATTTGTACATCTTGAAAACGGAACAATTTTTAATTAAAAATCTTTTAAATTAAAGAACTTTCAATTGTAAGTCTTTTAAATTGAACTTTTTTCAAAGAATTTCAAAATTGCATACCTTTAATATAGAAATCCTGGAAATGAAAAAATTTTAATTCCATATTTTAAAAATTTAGGAATTTTCAATTTTACCCTCTTCAAATTGTAAAACTTTGATTGTACATCTTTAAAATTCAATACATTTATATTTTAAATCTTCACAATTCAATATTTTTGAAATGTTAAGGCTTCAAAATTTAAATTTTCTAAAAAAAAAAGCATCCGAAATTGCATTATTTTATATTTTACATATTAACTATGAAGATCTTTGATTGCAAAGATTTAAAATGAAAGAATTTTTCATTGTGAGTCTCCAAAAATAAACTAGATATTCCAAAAACATATTTAAAGTTACATAATTTAAAACTATTAAAATTCCGAATAAATGAGTCTTCAACTGTCAATCTTAAAAATTGAACAATTTTAAATTGCAAATCGTTAAAATTATAGAATTTTAAATTATAAATCTTTCAAATTGCAAAACTTTAAATTTCAAATCTTCAAAATCATGTATAATATAAATAATTCTATTAAATGCAGATAACAATTTTGTGAAATTATTTGAAATTTTTTCAAATTGGAAGATTTTGAATTTAAAACTCTATAGTCTTGACAAAATTAAAAAAAAATTATTTTCACATCTTTGAAATTGAATTAATTTCAATTTTCAATCTTCACAATTGAACATTTTTTCAATTTTCAAACTTCAAAATTAAACTCTTCAAAAAAAGCATTTAAAATTAAACTACATATACGAAAAAATCTTTAAAATTACATCATCATAAATTATAAATATTAGGAGTAAATGAATCTTTAGTTGCAAATCTTAAAAACTGAACATTTGAAAATTTAAATCGTTAAAATTGAAGAATTTTCAATTGTAAATCTTCCAAATTATAGAACTTTAAATTGTAAATCTTAAAAATTGAATAGTTCTTAATTTTGAAAATTGACAATGAAAAATTATGCAAAAGAATTTGAAATTTCCATAATTTTGTAAGACTTGGAATATAAAACTTTAGACTTTTGACCAAATTTAAGTCTTTTTATTTATACATCTATAAAATTGAACGATTTCAATTTTAAATCTTCATCATTTGATGTATTTTAATTTTAAAACTTTAAAATTGAATTATTCCGAAAACCTTTAAAAATTGTATAATTTTCTATCATAGACAATAAATATTCAAAAGTCTTCAATTGAAAATACTCTAAATTGAAGATTTTACCATTGCGAATCTTCAAAATGAAAGTGTTCCAATAATGCTTTCAAAATTTCTTACTTGAAAAATAAAAATCTTGAACATTAAGTCATTTTAATTTCTACATACGTTTTTGAAATTCAAGAATTTTAAATTGTAATTCCTAAAAATTGTAGCGCTACAAATAAAGAATTTTTTAAATTGAGGACGTAAAAATTTTTTTTAAGTTCACTATTATAAAATTATGCAAGCTTTAAGTTTATCAATTAGAAATTCTGTAATTTTAATCATTCATATTTGAAATTTTAATTTGAAAGAATTGAAAAGCCTTAATTCTTGACAAAATTTGAGAATTTTTATTTTTACATCTTAAAAATGTAATCAATTTCCATTAAAATTTTTACAATTGGTATTTTTTCAATTTAAAACTTTAAAATTGAAATATAAAAAAAAGGATTTTTGTTCATTTTCTGTTATACACGTTAAATATTGAAGAGTCTTCAACTGCAAATATTCAAAATTAAAGATTTTTTCATTGTAAGTCTTCAAAATTGAACTACATATTCCAAAATAACGTTAAAAATTACATAATTTTTAAATATAAACATTGTAAAACAAGAAGTCTTCAATTGTGAATCTTAAAAATTGAACAATTTTAAATTGCAAATCGTTAAAGTTGAAGAATTTTCAATTGTAAATTTTTTTAATTGAACTTTCCTAGAAAAATTGTTAAAATTATTTAAATATTTTCAAAATTCAAGAATTTTTTATTGCAGACCCTTAAAATTGTAGAAGTTTTAACTGCAAATCTTTAAAGTGGAATAGTTCCTAATTTTTTTAAATCCACAATTAAAAATTATGCTAAATTATCTAACATTTCTTCAAGTTGTATGATTTATAAATAAAAACTCTAGAGTCTTTACAAAATTTAAGAATTTTCATTCATACATCTTTATAATTAAATGAATTTCAATTTTGCATTTTTACAATTTAATATTTTTAAAATTTAAAAACTTTTTTATTTAACTATTCCATAAATAGCATTTAAAATTGCATCATTCTCTATCATACGCAATAAATATTAAAGTCTTTAATTGCAAATATTTAAATTAAAGAATTTTTTATTGTAACTTTTCAAAATTGAACTGCATGTTCCAGGAAAACATTTAAAGTTACGTAATTTTGATATAAACTTTCCAAATAAATGAATATTTAATAACATATCTTAAAAATTGAACAATTTTGAGTTTCAATCGTTAAAATTAAAGAATTTTTAATTGTAAATATTAAAAATGGAATAGTTTTATTTTACAAATTTACAATTAAAAATTATGCAAATTTCTTTAAGATTTCTTAAGTTTGGAAGATTTAGAATTGAAAACTTTAAACTTTTGACAAAAAATTAGAATTTTTATTTATGAATCTTTGAAATTAAATAAATTACTTTTTTACATTTTCACAATTGAATATTTTTTTCAACTTAAAAACTTAAGAATTGAATTATTTTAAAAATAGGATTTGAATTTTTTTTAATTTTCCATTATATGTAACCCCGCTGAATGTTCGACTTTCAATTGGGCATTTTCAAATTTTGACAACTGGTCAGTCGGAGAGCTAAAGGCTAACAGAACTAAAGAAAATTATTTAAAAACTTTTCAAAAAACTTTGAAAAATTTTTGAGATTTATACAAATTTTTGAAAATTTTAATAATTTTCAAACTTTTCAAAAAATTTTCAAAATTTTTCAGTTTCCAAAAATTTTATTAATTTCTAAACTTTTCAAAAAATTTCGAAAAATGTCCAAAATTTTTAACAATTTGCAAAATTTTTAATAATTTCCAAACTTTTTAAAAAAATGTAGAACTTTTAAAAAATTTCCAAAATTTTCCATAATTTGTAAAATTTTCAAAATTTCCAAAAATTTCAATAATTTGCAAACTTTTGAAAAAAATTTGAAACTTTCAAAAATTTTCAAAACTTTTTGAAATTTCAAAAATTTTCAAACTTTCAAAAAACTTCCAAAATTTTTAAGCTTTCAAAAAATTTGCAAAAGTTTCCAAAATTTCCAAAAATTTCTAAAAAATTTTAATAATTTTAAAACTGCAAAAAATTTTCAAAATTTTTCAGTTTCCAAAAATCTTATTAATTTCCAAATTTTCAAAAAATTTTGAAAAATGGCCAAAACTTTTCACAATTCGCAAAATTTTCAAAAATTTCCAAAAATTGCAATAATTTCCTAAATTTTCAAAAAAATGAAACTTAAAAAATTTCAGACTTTTTCAAAATTTCTAAAATTTTCAATCTTTCAAAAAATTTCCAGAAGTTTCCAAAATTTTTCAAACTTTTTGAAAAAATTTGAAACTCAAAAAATTTCTAAATTATCAATATTTTAAAAATTTTGACAATTTTCAAAAATTTTGAAAGTTTTTCAAAATGTTATCAAATAAAAATTTTCAAAATTCCAAAAGTTTTTACAATTCCCAAAAATTTTTACTTCCAAAAAATTTTAAAAATTTTAAAAAATTTTAATAATTTTAAAACTTTAAAAAAAATTTATAAAATTTTTCAAAGTATCCAAAAATTTTATTAATTTCCAAACTTTTCAAAGAATTTCCAAAATTTTTCACAATTTGCATAATTTTCAAAAATTTCCAAAAGTTTAATAATTCCCAAACTTTAAAAATAAATTAGAAACTTTCAAAAAATCACAAAATTTAAAAAAAATTTCTAAATTTCTAAAATTTTCAAACTTTCAACAAATTTCCATAAGTTTTCAAAATTTCCAAAAATTTTCAAACTTTCAAAAAATTTCAAAAAATTTTCAAACTAACCTATCTAACGAAAGAAGCACTGATATTCACTTTCTTCTCCAGGGCAGAAAGTAGATGACGTAGCAGGAGAAAAGTAAAGAAGCCTGCAATCGGCCACTTTTGATGCGCTACATAGGCGTCGAAAGTCGAACTTTCGGACGGGGCGTTGTGAAAAAATTAATCAACATCAAGATTAATATATTTTTAAGATCAAACTTTTTCAAAATTTCTTCTTCTGATACAAATAAATAATTTGGATAGGAAAAACATATATTTTAAAATATGATTGCAAAAAAAGAATTGTTTCTCTTAAAAGTGATCTTAATATAGAGAATTACCTCGCACACTTGCAAACACACACGCGCACACACACACACACACACACACACACACATATATATAATGCACGGTATTTGTTGAAGATGAGACTTCAGCTGATGATGAGAGGCAAGAGGGAGGATTCTTAACTATTTCGAGAACACTCGCATTGCTGAGTTGTGCTGACAAATTGAATGTTTATTACATTCTCATCATTTAAAGCTTCTTCTACGACAGTGAATTACGCGCTATTTCAGATATTACAGAGGAAGGTCAAAAAACGGAATTCCAGCAATAAATCCTAGTTTTTCACCCTAATTTCATTATTATTAGGTCACTTTGGCCTCTATTTGCTACTTACAAATTGCGCTTAGTTTTGTCGAAGCCATTTTTTTTAACTCGATGACAGAAGAGAATTATATTATATATTTTTTTAATTTGAAATTCAAAGTTATGTTTTAATTACGTACGTAATCAAAAACATATCGCAAAAATAGAAAAAATAAATATTTTAAATAATATAATGAACTGTGTTGTTCACATGTCAAAATTTAAATATTTAAGTTTAGTATTCATGTAAAAATATAATTGCTATTAAAAATTGTAATTACTTAAGGAAAGTTACGTAGCACAACATTCTCTGAAGACAGAGAAAATAGGGTGATTTTTCGCGAAAAGAGGGGAATATTGAGGGAATATATTCTCGCAAATAAAATTAATGTAAATACTATATTGAAATCAATATGAAACACTTTAAATTTCTAAGATTTCAAGTCAAAATATATTTCATTTCTAACAAAATAGTCAAATTTTTAAACAGAAAAGATTGTCTACTAAATGAAATGAATTTTCAAACTAAAAAGATAAATTTCTTTGGAAGCAGTTGAATTTTTCACAAAAAAAAATTTATTTTCAAACAAAATAGATAATTTTTATAATCCAAAAGGACAAATTTGTAACAAAACAGTTGAATTTTCGACCAAAACAAATGACTATATCAAAATAGTTTAATTTTTAACTTACAAAAATGCATTTTTAAACAAATGGTCACATTTTCGATCAAAAAAGTTTACATTAAAAAAAAACAGTCAACAATAAAGTTAATTTTCTACAAAGATAGATGACTGTTTTATCAAATGTCGAATTTTCAATCAGTCGAATTAGGCGGAAAAAAACTAATTTTTAACAAAATCGGTAAATTTTCTACCGAGTAGGTGGATTTCCAATCAAGAAATATGAATCTTTAACCAAATAGTTCAACTTCAATTCAAAAAAATTTATATAAATCCAAAATGGAATCATCAAATTTTTACTTTTGAAAATTAATTTTTAATAAAAAATGTAAAATATAAACAAAAAAGACAAATTTTTAATAAAATAGTTGAATCCTGATCCAAAAAGATGAATTTTCAATAAACAAGAATAATTTTCTAACCCAAAATATAAATATTTAACAAAATACATTTATTTTCTAACAGACAGTTGAATTCTCAGGTTACAAAAGATAAATTTCGAAAAAAAATGAAACAGTCAAATTTGTAGATTCAAACACGAATTTTTAACAAAGTAATTTAATCCTCCACCAAATAGATGTATTTTCAACTAGAAAAATATTTTGTGAACTAAAAATGAAATCATCAAATTGGTATTAAAAAAAATTAATTTTTACCCAAAAAAAAACGGACTTTCAACCAGTTGAATTTGATCAAAGAAGACAAAAAAATAGTTGAAACATCAACCAAAAAGATAAATTTTCAACAAACAAGATTAGTTTTCTAGACAAAAATACGAATTTTAAACAAAAACATTAATTTTGAGCCCAATAATTCAATTTTTAACCAAATCTATAAAACAGTAGATTTTCGGCCTGAAAATATGAATTTTCAACTAAAATGATGAATTTTCATTTAAAAAAAAATAAATTAAAATAAAATAGTTTAGCTTTAAATAATTAGAAAAATTAATTCTAATCTAAAGAAACAAATTTTCAACAAAATAGTTCAATTTTCCGCCAGAGATGAATTTCAAAGTAAAATAATTAATCTTTAAAAAAAAAATTTTCAACAAAAGAGTTTAACATTTAAACCAGACAATGATTTTTTAACCAAGAAGATTAATTTTCTAAATATGGAATGGTTAAATTCTCAACCACTGAGATGAATTTTGAACCAAAAAAAATGAATTTTTAATAAAGTAATTCTCCTTCCAACTGAGTAGTTAAATTTTTGACAAAAAAAGATTACTTTTCAGATAAAAATTTTAATCCTATAAAAAATGGGAAAAGGGGGGCTATATTTCACAAAATTCGCAAAGTTTGTAAAAGAAATATCATATTTATTTTTTCGGTGTGACCCCCACCCCCATTAAAATGGTGACGAAGTTTCTGGACGGCCCCTTAGCTGTAAAACCGAAATGTGACGTGTATAGGTCACAAAGTTGTTTGAATAAGGTTTTTCAATGCTTTTTTGTTAATACTTTTTTTCTCTGGAATGAAATATACTTTTAGAATGTAATGCAGTATTTAAAATCGGTTTAAAATGTGTATTATGTTCAACTCATGCAACTGCCAGATTAATTTGATAATTACACTTTTATGAAGGATTAATAAAAAATATTTGAACAAGGTCAGAAAAAACTTAAAACGAAAAAATAGAATAGTTATTTAGTGAAATAGATACAAGAGATTGTATCTATTTCGTTTTGCTTTTGTTTTCCTTGGTTTTTTG
>JAUELO010000094.1:606192-622097 GCA_032357855.1 Amphibolips quercusostensackenii | reverse complement strand
AAAAAAGGAAAAATTGCAACCAAATAGTGAAATTTTGAACTAAAAAGGTTCAATTTTCACCAAAAAAAAGAATAGTTGAAAAATTAACTTTCGACAAAAGAGATAAATTTTCCACTAACATTATGAATGTTTAACTGAAATACTTGAATTTTAAAGCAAAAAGATTAATTCTCAACTGAAAAGATGAATCTTTAACTGGCATATTGGAATTATAAACTAAAAAGATTAATTTCTATAAAAAAATACGAAATCCTCAACAAAATACACAAATTTTCAACTAAAGAAGATAAATTGCTAACCAAACATCAAAAAGTTAAATTTTCAATAAAAAAAATTAATTCTTAACAAAAGAAAACACATTTTAAAACAAAGTGATAAATTTTCAACTCAAAATGACGATCTTCAACTGCAACAAATGAATTTCAAACAAAAAAATCAATTTTTAACAAAAGACTAAGTTTCAACCAAGTTGTTTTATTTTCAACCAAAAGGATGAAATTTCAACTAAAATTCTGCTTATTTAACGGGTAACTTGAATTTTCAAAAAAAAAAATGATTCTTCAAAACAAGAAGACTAACTTTGTTCCAAAAAGGATGATTTTTCAACCAAATACATTATTTTTCAACTAAAAAAGACCAATTTTTATCCAATCAGTTGAATATTGAACTAAAAAGATCATTTTTACCAAATTACAAGAATTTTCAAGTGAAAAAGACAAATTTTCAACCAAATAGTTGAATTCCCAACTAAAAAAGTTAAATTTTCAACAAAAGGGATGAATTTTCCACTAAAATAACGAATGTTTAACTGAAAGATTTGAATTATCAACCACAAAGATTAATTTCTATGAAAAAAAAAAACAAATCTTTAACAAAATACATACATTTCCAACAAAGAGATGAGTTTTCAACTAAAAATAGTAAATAGTTAAATAATATTTTAACCCTTTAAGGACCACTTTTGCAGCTGAGCAACGTTCACTATTTTCAATTTTCCTCATTTTCACGTGCACTGGATCAAAGTGGACTATTCCGCATCTCGTAAGGTGGTTATGAGTTATCGGATACTCCGTAGAAACCGAGAAAATTATAAAAATTAACAAAAATTTTTTTTGCAAGAACCGATCAGAAAATGACCATATATTATTCCTGAATTTTTTCAGAATTTTCATTCAACGGGATCAAGGCTTGGCCCTTAAAGGGTTGAACATAAAAGATGGATTTTCAACCTAAGATTACTTTTTAACCAAAAACTAAATAGTGACATTTTTAGCTAAAAAATTTAATGCTCAAACAAGAAGATACAATTTTAACTAAAAAGATGGACTATTCAACGGGAATAGTTACATTTTTAGTTAAAAGAATTTAATTTCAATTAAAAAAAGAAGAAATTTTCAACAAAATAGCTCATTTTTCAGCTAAAGATATAAACTTTTAGTTAAAATTATGAATCTTCAGCCAAAAAGATTAATTCATAACAAAATAGTCTTACTTTCAACAAAGTAATAAAATTTTTATTCCAAAAAATGTAGTAAATGACATTTCAATTTAAAAAGATTTTAATTTTCAATAAAAAACGCTTGAATTTAACAAAAAAGATGAATTTTTAACATGAGTTGAATTTTCAACTAAGACAGTTTTTTCAAATAAAGGATCATTGTTATTTAATTTTATATTTAAATTAAATACAAAAAAAGTAAGCACGCTCTCGAAAAAATTCCCTCACTTTAAAGAAAATCCATGACATTTCAAGGTTTTTCCAGGCATATCAAAATTCCCTGACAATTCCAGGTTTTCCAGGTAGGGCAGACACACACCCTACTTTCTAAAAGTCAAAATTATAATTTTTACGAGAATTTTTTTTATTCTTTATTTATTTATTCCCCTTTGAAACTCAGAATGATAGTTCTCGTAGAAAAATTCCCAGTACCAGGTCACAATTATAATTATTTTAGAAAGTTTCTTCTTCTAAAGTAAAAATTATAATTCTTTACGAAATTTCCTTTTCCAATGTCAAACTTCTCATTCCTTATGGAAATTTTTTTAAACTTCATTTTTTTATTCCCCGTCTAAACTCAGAATAATTCTTTCAGAAAATTCCCTATACCAAGACACAAATAAATTCATTCCCAAAATTCCCTGTTCCAAATCAAATAAAAATTCTTTACGGAAACTTCTTGTTCTAAAGTAAAAATCATAATTCTTTATGAAATTTCCTACTCTAATGAGGACCTAAAATGAAAATTATACTTCTTTACGGAAATTTCTAATTCTATCTCAGCATCATAATTACTTTAAAAAATTTCCTTGTGCCAAAGTAAAAATTCTAATGTTTGTGGAAACTGACTTTCTGAAAGTAAAAATTATAATTATTTACGAAATCCCCTATTAAAAAGTCAAAATTCTTTACGGAAATCTCCTGCCTCTATTGTCAAAATTATATTTCTTTACTAAAGTTCCCTGTTCCAAAGTAAAATTTATAAATCTTTACGAAATTACCTTTTCCAAAGTCAAAATTATAATTCTTTATGGAAATTTTTGTTAAACTTCATTTATTTATTTCACGTCCAAACTCAAAATGATAATTCTTGTTGAAAATGTAATGTACCAAAGTAAAAATTCTAAATCTTGGCGGAAATTCCCTTTTCCATGGTCAAAATTATAATTCTTTACGAAATCCCTACTCAAAAGTCAAAATTATAATTCTTCACGAAATGACCTTTCCCAAAGTCAAAATTACAATTCTTGACGGGAATTTTTTTAATCGTTTATTCCCCGTACAAACTGAGAATGATAATTCTTGTAGGAATTTCCTATAACAACTCACAATTGAATTCATTTCCAAAATTCCCTGTTCCAAGTAAAATTAACATTCTTTACAAAAACTCCATGTCCTAAAGTAGAAAGTATAATTCTTAATGAAATCTTCCATTTTAATGGAAACCTAAAATGAAATTTTAAGGAAACTCCCTGTCTTGAGTCAAAATTATAAATCTTTAGGGACATTCCTATTTATTTGTGAAAATTATAATTCTTTTAGAAAACTTCCTGTCGCAAAAGTAAAAATTCTATTTCGTCGCGGAAATTGCTTTTCAAAAAGTGAAAATTATAATCATTTACGAAATTTCCTGTTCAAAACTAAAAAATCATAATTCTTCACGAAACCACCTTTTCCAAAGTCAAAATTATAATCTTTTATGGGAAATTCTTTATACTTCATTTATTTATTCTAAGTCCAAACTCAAAATGATAATTCTTTCAGAAAATTCCCTGTAACAAGTAACAAATAAATTCATTTCCAAAATTCCCTGTTCCAAATCAAATTAAAATTCTTTACGGAAACTCTCTGTTCTAAAGTAAAAATCATAATTCTTAACAAAATTTATTATTTCAATGTGAATGTAATATGAAAATTATACTTCCTTACGAAAATTCCCAGCTCTATCTCAGAATTATAATTATTTTAGAAGATTCTATCTTCCAAAGTAAAAATTCTAATTCTTTGGGGAAATTGCCTTTCCCATAGTCAAAATGTTCAAAATTATCATTCTTTACAAAATTTAATCTTTAAAAATATAATTCATTACGGGAATTCCCTGCCCCAATTGTCAAAATCATATTTTTTTACTGAAATCCCCTATCCCAAAGTAAAAATTATAATTATTTTCGTAAATTGAAATTCTTTAAGCGATTTTTACTCTTTTTTATATTTCTTTATTTATTCCCTGTCCTACATCAGAATATTATAAATCTTATAGAATATTCGCTGTCTCAAAGTCAAAAATGTTACAATTGGACAATTATCGTCACCAAATTATTAATTTAATTTCGCAAATAAAGTCATCAAAATGGTGAATTATGTGTAATTCGTTGATAATATTAATAAATTATGATTTATATCTCTTCCCGACACATTGTTAGGGTTTTTCTTCTTCGCAATCTTCCCTCTCGACCCCGTGCATGTGCAGTTATACAGCAAAAGATTTTAACAACATTTACTAGCTCGCCTAATAAAATTCGAGAAAACAATTTAAAACTTCATAATAAAATAATAAATACTATTAACTTTATGAGATTTTCGCTATTCCCCATAAAATGCTAGGCTAACCGCGGTTTTAAATTAATTCCAGAGTCAAATATTATATAACGCGAATAACTTTTAAATAAATATTATTTTTTAAGTCAAACCAATTTTAAATTAACACACTTTAGAATTACGCGAACGCAGTTTTATAATTTAAATTCTTTTGAACACGATATTTTCAAAATTTCTGTTACGTTTAAATTCAAATATTATAATTTATACTTCAATTTCTTTGAAATGTACAAAATAAAAACATTTTCAATACTTTATATCTTTCTAATTTGCGAAAAAAAAGATGTCTAAACATTCGCGGACAGATACCATGTCATAAAAGTACTTTTTCACCAGTAATTGCTAATCAATATTCAAGAATTTTATGGTAAATCACTCTTAAACTAGCTCACTTTTTATTTTGTATATAAAAATAATTAATAATAGAGTTCAAAAGGCACCTTTTAATTGAATAAATTTCAGATGATTGAACTTAAGTATTTATCCTTAAATTTTGGTTTGACAGCAATGACTACCATGGCGTTATTTTATAGATAAGAACATATTTTAAATATATCTATTTTTAAACTATGTTAAAAGTTATTCAAACAAATAAATACAAATTAATGTTAGGAAAAAAGTGATGCTAACCTGACTTCGACAACGTGTGCACTTCCTTAAGTTCTTTTGTAATTTTTAACTTAAATCTATAATTACACAACCCACAAGACTTCCAAATTATTTTATATTCCTTACTGAATAATATAGCACAAAATATTTGATTAAGCAACAGTTTTTATCGTAAATCATGCCTCGACTAAATTTACAGATTTACATTTACAACACGTGCAAATCGGTGAACTTTTTTAGGTTATGAATATCAATCCTAAAGCCCTAAAGCCGAATACACAACAACCATTCAGTAGGTCAATTCTGAGTTATGATTGGTCTCTGAAACCCGGGAATTTCAAACTCACTAATAGCGTACGAAGCATCAGCTGCTGTGACGGAATAAAAAGATATAACCTCAAAATAAATGACACATGGAAAACGGAATCAGTTTGACAGATTTGACAGTTCGATTCCTCTGTTAACCCTTCTAGTTTTTAAAATTATAGCTCATATAAAAATGAATACATCAATATATGGCTGAAAAATTAATAATTTCATATTCAAGCACAAAATGCTTTTGAATTTCTGTGATCCTTCTCTGAGAACTGAAGTAAAGTGCAGCACTGTCAGCACGGAAGGTTATGAAGTCGAAAATTTAGTAAACAAATCGGAAAATGGTTTTATGGTTTATTCCTGCATTAAACCGCCTGTGCATGTGGATTTTCACTTTGTCTGCAACATTCGCATAAGTCACATAATTATTTGGCCAAGCGTCGGTGCTCAGAAATCATCAGGTTTTCAAATCCTCGCCAAATCATCCGACGAGGCGAATACATTATACACAAATATTTCTAATGGATATTTGAAATCCTTACATTCTGGAATCATATTTTATCGCAGTGACATTGATCCCAAACAAATTTCTAGTCCATCGAACTTTCTTCAGTGTCGCATGAAATCATCGGAATCACGACTGATCAATTATGCAAGTAAATTGAGAATTAGTGTGGTGAAAACGGAGAATTCCGTTCCTGCTTTAGGAAAAGTTGAGATTTGGGGAAATGTATCACCACAGTGTGGAAAAGATGTGGTCGCAAGCATATGTAGTTTGTGGTCGCAACGCAGTGTTTGCGAGTCTGTTTTTGTTGATAAGAATGAACTTCCTTCAAAAAGTGATAACAACACTGAGATGTAAGTCATAAATATTTTTTATTTTTAAGTTCGTAAGTTATTTTAAGATACACTCTTGATATCTTATCAGGGTCTCCAGTGATCTTGAAAAACCTAAAAACCTGGAAATTTACTTGAACTTTTTACGAGAACCTTGAATTTTAATATTTTTTTTTTTTTTTGCTTTTTAAACAGTAATTCTATTGAAGTGCGAAGAGTAATTTAAATCTTTTAGTTTATTATGAACGAAACATCTCGTTTAGAAAAAATGTTGCTGCTGAAGAGTTTTTCATTTATCAAGAAATTTATCTTTTGTTTAATACCGAATAAATAAGGAGATTTCGAAGCACTTTTTGTAGACTGTACCCAACGGCGGATTCAGAAAGGGGCGATTGGGGTGGTCGCACCCCCCCCCCTCCCCGAGATTTAGAAAACCAGATTTAAAATTTGAAAATTTGTTTATATGAAATTTTAAACTTTATCTTTGCCGACCAATTTTTCTACGTGAATTTATTTATTTATCCAGAAATAACGTAGGACGATTTGAGAGGAGGGGGCTTTGTCAAATTTTACAGTTTCTTATGAATAACAAAGTAGTTCAACTTTCGAACCAGTTATTGCGAAGTCTCAGCAAAAAATTTAATATTTAATATTTTAACGAAGTAGAGATTTTCATTTAAGATCAAGGACAATTGAATTGATCCAAAAAAGACAAATTGCCAACCAAATTCTTGCATCCTCAACAAAAAAGATTTTTCATTCAAAAAAGAAAAAAAAAATCATCCAAAATGTATCATTTTCAAGTCAAAAAGACGAGCTCAATACAAAGCAGTTGAATTTCCAACAAAATAATTGAGTTTTCATCAAAATAGATACATTTTCAACGAAGAAGATTAATTTTCTACTCGAAAAGACGAATTTTCAACAAAATATATACATTTTAAACCCAATAGTAGAATTTTCAAGCTGAAAAGACTAGCATTCTACCCAACAGTTCCATTTTCAATCAAATAATTACATTTTTAACCAAAAAGATAATTTTTTAATCAAGAAGATTAATTTTCTACTAAAAAAGGCGAATTCTCAACAAAATACAGAAATTTTTAACCAATTGGTTGTATTTTTAGCCAAGAAGATTATTTTTACACATTTAAACCATTTTGAAGACAAAAAGACGTATTTTCCATACAAAACAGTTGAATTATCAACTCAAAAATATGAACTTTGAGAAAAAATGTTAAAGTTCAATGAAATAGTTAAATTATAAGTGTAGAAAAATTAGTTTTTAAACCAAAAGAAAAATTGTCTACAAAATACATATATTCTTTACCAAATAATTTCATTTTGAAGCGAAAAGATGAATTTTCGATCAAATAGTTTAAACTTTCATACTAAAAGAAATAAATTTTCAACCAAAAATGGAATAGTTAAATTTTTATTTCAAAAAAATGAATATTCAATAAAAAAATGTTCTACAAAACAGTTGAATTTTTGACCCGATAATATGAAATTCCAACAAAAAAGTTCGTTTTCAAACAGATCCTAGTTGAATTTTCAGTTACAAAAATTAATTTTTACCCCAAAAGAGGGAAGTTTCAACAATGTATATGTATAGATCAATAATAATCAACCAAAAAGATTAACTTTATCCTGCAGTAATCAATCTTCACCCAGAAAATTAAAGAAAGTAATTTTTAACTATATAGTTGAATTTTCAGCCAAAAAAGATAAATTTTCTATAAAAAATATAATAGTTTATAATATAATATTTTTAGACTAAAGAGGATAATTTTTCAACCAAAGATGAAATTAAAATTTTTATACCAAAAAAATCGATTTAGAAACGCGAAGTTTCCTTAAAAGGTTGAATTTTCAACAACAAAAAAACAACAAAATTTCTAAAAAGTTGTTGAATTATCAAGACAAAAAGATGAATTTTCTACAAAAGAGTCGAATTTTCAACAAGAAAGTTAATTTTTTCAAAATAGTTAAATTTTCAAATAAAATTAAGAATCTTCAACTAATAAAATGAATTTTTAACACAGTAGTTAAACTGTACCAGTATTTCTTTAAGTTTTAAATTTTTGCTCCGCTGATATAGAATATTGAAGTATTAATTTTGTTATTGTATTCAACTTACAAATTATAAAAATTATTTGTTGAAAATATTTCTAAAGATTTCAAAATATTTCTAATATTTTTAACATTTCACAAAGATTTCACTGATATCAACGAGTTAAAAAAAGGCGTGCGCACCAAATGATACAGTAGACCAGAATTTAAAAACATTCCAAAGATTTGAAACAATTTCAAGTGGTTCTAAAACATTTTAAAAGATTTTAAAAGTTTTCACAAAGATTTCAAATAATTTAATGATTTCAACGAATACAAAAGATTTTAAAAAAAATTTTTAAAGATTTTAAAAATTTCAGAAAGATTTCAAGGATTTTAAAGGGTTTAAACAATTTTATCATTTTTCAGGATATATCAAAAGATTTTATACAAAATTCATAAAGATTTCAAAAGAATACAAGAATTGCAAAGATTTCAACAAGGATACAGTACAACAGATTTTAAAACATTTCAAAGATTTTAAACGATAAAAAAATTTTAAAGAAAGTTTTAAAAGATTTCACAAATATTTAAAAGTATTCATAAAGATTTTAAAAGCTTTTAAGAATTTCTAAGATTTCAAGAATTTCAAAGATTTCAAGATCTTACCAGATTTTAAAACATTTCGAAGATTTTTAACGAACTTAAAATTTTTTACGAGATTTCAAAAGATTTCACAAATATTTAAAAGGTTTCAAAAAGAGTCCAGTACACCAGATTTCAAAGATTTCAAACATCATTTCGAAACATTTAAGAGATTTTAAAATATTACAAAAATTTGTAGAAGATTTTACGAAGGTTAAAAAAATTTTAATTACTTCAAACGAATGCAAAAGATTTTAAAAAGATTTAAAAAAGATTTCACAAATACTTCAAAGATTTTATAAAAATTGGAGTAATATTTGAAAAAATGCAAGAATTTTAAAAATTAAGAAAAAAACAAGAATAAAGAAAACATTTCAAAGATTTCAAACGATTTCAAAATTTTTTAGAAGGTTTTAAAAGATTTCACAAAGATTGTAAATATCTTAATGATTTTAAAGGTATACAAAGATTCCAAAGATTCAAAGGATTTTAAAGATTTCAAGGCTTTCAAAGATTTTTCACGTTTTTTTTTAAATTTTAAAATATTTCTCAAAGATTTCACTAAGATTCAATTCAATTAAAATTATGAATCTTTATTAGCAACAGCAACAAAACAATTTTTAACAAAGTAGTTTAAATTTTAACCTAGAAGTTAAATTTTCTAACCTAACTTAAATTTTTTAACTAAGGACTAAAAAAATTTAGTCGCGAAGAATTGATATATTTACAACTTTTTTTTGCTCAAACCCTCCACATTTCTATTACTTTAAGTAAATTCGATCTTTTGGGAATTAAAAATTTTATCATACTTTTCGGAATTCAACCAATTCAATTTCAGTCAGTTTAAAATTTAATAATTCAGATTTAAATATTCTAAATAGTTTGGTTTCAGTTTTAAACGCGCAAAACTTTCTGGCTTCTTGAATTTTTTGAAATCGTAGGCACACTTTTCAGTTTAAAGGATTTGCAATTAAAATATTTTGAATGAAATACCTCCAGAATAAATTTAAAGCAATCAAAAATTACTACAATAATTTCTAAATTCAAGCTTAAAAAAAAGCAGATTTTAGAACCAGGCATTGAATATTGAAGTCTTTTTGTTTGCAAAATGTTCCAAAAAGTTCGTCTTTTTAAACTTAGTTTAAAAAAAAAAAAACAATTTTTCTATTTTACTATTAAGTAATTTCCTTAATTTATAATTGTTTCAATTTCAGAATTCTAAATTTTCGATAAACGCTGAATTTTCAATTTTTTCCTGTCATAAGTTAAAATTTTGCGATTAACATTTAAATGGTTGAATTTCGAAAAGTATAATTAAAAATTTTTTAATTGTTTTTTTCTGAACGATTTCAATTTGCTTATAGAAATTTAAGTAGTTTATATTTTACGATTAACTTTGAAATGGCTGAATTTCGAAAAGTATAATTGAAAATTACAAATGTTTAATTTCTAAACGGTTAAGTTTACTTAAACTAGTAGAAATTTTTGAGGGTTTGAGTACAAAAAAGTTTAATTATCACAATACTACGCGACTAATTTTTTTTTGTTTTACATGAAGTTTGGATTTGTTTAAGTTTCAGGTTTCTGGAGTATGTACATTTTTTCATTTTTTTAATATTTCCCATTTAAAATGACTTTATCTCTATCGTTTTTTAGAATAGTACAATTTTAAAGGTTTAGAATTGAAAATTTGTCGCTTTGAACGTTGAAAATAAAGTTTAATTTATTTTTTGACTTTAGAAAAACTTAATCAACTTTTATGCTGACTTATAATTTTTTAAATTTAATAACAATTTAAATTTTTAGAAGCTATTACTTTGAAATATTCAATTTAGTTTTCAATTGCAAATTCTCAAATTTTAATCGTTTCAAATTTAAATTTATCAAAATTCAAAAGTTTTCATTTTTGAATTATTTAATTTTGAATGCCTTTAATAAGATATAATACAATTTTCATTCCTCTAAATTTTAAATTATCTATTTTTGAAAATTCTAATCGGAAGATATTTCATTTTTAACGTTTTGAAATTGACCTTTATTGAAATTTCAATCTGAAGTCATTCAATTTCAAAATCCTTAAATTGAAAATAAAATTTTCCAATTCTGATTGCTGTAAGTTAGAAATGAGATAATTTCAACTTCTTTCTAATAAAATTGTCCAAATTCAACAATTTTAGTTTGAAGGTTTTGAATTTTGGAAGCTTATGTTTTAAAATTTTTTCAATTTAAAATTGTCCAATTTTAAACACTTTTATTCAGAAATGATACGGGTTTAATTCCTTTTCACTGCATTCGAAATATTATCCTTTTTTCAAAATTTTACCTGTCTTAAACATTTTGTATTGGAACGTTTTCAATTTAAAATTATTTCATACATGTGGCGCTCGTCATCTAACTTCACAGTGACGAATAGAAAAGATTTTACAAACAAAGATTCAAGAAAGATTTCACAAATATTTCAGAATATTTCACAAACCTTTCAAAAAATTTCACAATGATTTCAAAGATTTTAACGATTTCGAATATTAAAAAAGGCGTTTACACTAGATTTAACAGATTTCACATAAATTTCCCAAAGATTATGAACATTTCATAAAAATGTCAGGGATTTTAAAGATATTAAAAAGTGTGTAGTAAATCAGATTTCTAAGATTTAAAAACATTTCAAAGATTTAAAACGATTTCAAAGTTTTTTAAGAAATTTCAAAAGTTTTCGCACAGATTTGGAACATTTTAATGATTTCGAACAAATACAAAAGATTTCAGAAAGACTTCACAAATATTTCAAAGAATTCATAAGTATTTAAAAAGATGTCTAGAATTTTAAAGACTTTAAAGGAAGTACCATACACCACATGTCAAAGATTTCAAAACATTTCAAACCATTTCAAAGTTTTTAAACGATTTCAAAAATTTTTAGAAGATTACAAAAGATTTCACAAAGATTTCACAAAGATTTCAAATATTGCAGTGATTTCAAATGAATACAAAATATTTTACAAATATTTAAAAGAATTTGTAAGTATTTTAACAGATTTCAAGAAATTCAACGATTTCAAAATATTTCCAAAACTGTTAAACATTTTAAAAGGTTTTAACAAACACAAAAAGATTTTAAAAAGTTTCAATGATTTCAAACGAAGACAAAAAATTTCCCAAAGATTTCACTTTCGGTTTCACGTTCTGCTTTCTTCGGAAATTGTTGGCCAATAAAAAATAAAATGGCTCTTTTTTTATATTTACGTATAATAAACGGCTATTTTATTATTTGATGTAAAAAAGGAGACCTGCAAAAAGTTGATTTTTTGACCTGTAACCTTAGAAAATACCTTGAATTTTGTGAAGGAGTTTATCTTTTAGCTAAGTAGTTGAATTTTCTACCAAAAAAGATGAATTTTCGATAAAAAATGTGATAGTTTATATTTACTAAGAAAAGATTTTAATTTTAAATCAAAAACAGTTGAATTGAACTGAAAAGGCCGAATTTTTAACAAAATAATTGAATCGACAACCAAAACATATTCATTTTTAACCAAAAAGTTTCATCTTTAACAAAAAAGATGAATTTAAAAGAAAAGTTGAAATTTTAATCAAGAAAGATTTTTCAGACAATAAAGAAAAAAATGTCATCCAAAATGCTTAATCTCCAAGCTAAAAGGACAAGCTTTGTACAAATTAGTTGAATTCTCAATCTTTAAAAGATAACCTTTTAACCTAAAATGGAATAATTTCATTTTCATTAAAAAAAAAATGGAATAATTTTCAATTCAAAAAGCAAATTTTCTACAAAACCGTTGAATTTTCATCTAAAAATTTTCAACAAGAAAGTTAATTTTTAACTAAACAGTCGAATTTTCAACCAAATAGTTAACCTTTTAGCTAAAGAAATAGATTTTCAACGTAAGACTTGAATCCTCAATTAAAACAGATTAATTTTTAACCAAACAATTGCATTGTTAACCCAAAAAATGGATTTTCTACCAAAAAAGATGAATTTTAAACAAAATACATAAGTTTTTAAAAACATTTTCAACCAATTAGTTATATTTGTAGTTAAAAATTAATTTTTGACTCAAAAAGATTGTAATATATTTGTTAAAATTCCAGGGGATTTTTAAGAGCTTTAAAATATTTAAAGGGATTTTAAAAGATTTAAAAAGATTTAAAATATTTTTAGGTATTTTAGGTAGATTTTAATAATTTGAAGTGATTTCAAAAGATATGAATGATTTTGGGGTATTTTTAAAAATTCCAAGAAATTTTTAAGAACTTTCAAAAGTTTCAATAGATTTTAAAAATTTTCATAGAATTCGAAATGCTTCAGGGTATTTTCAACAAATTTTAATAATTCAAAGTGATTTTAAAGGATTTTAGGTTATTTGTAAAAATTTCAAGTACATAATTTTAAGATTTTTTTTAAGATTCCAAAAAAGTTTTCATTTATTTTAATTATTTGAAGGGTCTTTAAAGAATTTTTAAGATTTTTGGGTATTTTTAAAATTCCAAGGAATTTCAAAGAGCTTTAAAAAGTTTCAAGGGATTTCAAAAGATTTTAAAAGATTTGAAGTATTTTAGGGTATTTTTAATAAATTACAATAATTTGAAGTGATTCCAAAGTGTTTAAAAGATTTTAAGGACTTTTTTCAAATTCCAAAGAATTTTCAAGAGCTTTAAAATGTTTTCAGGAATTTCAAAAGATTTCAAAGGATTGCAAAGGATTTCAAATATTTTAGTGTATTTTAAAAGATTCTAAGAAATTTTAAATACATTTCAATAATTTGAAAAGATTTCAAAGAATTGAGGATACTTTTTATAATTCTAAATAATTTTCAAGAGATTAAACAAGTTTCAGGGGATTTCGAAAGATTTTAAAGGATTGGAAGTATCTTAGGGTATTTTTAATAGATTCTAATAATTTGAAGTGATTCCAAAAGGTTTAAAATATTTTAGGGTATTTTTTCAATTCCAAGGAACTTTCAAGAGCTTTAAAATGTTTTCAGGAATTTCAAAATATTTCAAAGGATTGCAAAGGATTTCAAATATTTTTGAGTATTTTAAAAGATTCTGAAAATTTTTTAATATATTTTAGTAATTTGAAGAGATGTCAAAGATTTCAGGGTATTTTTTATAATTTCAAATAATATTCAAGAGCTTTAAAAAGTCTTAAGGGTTTTCAACAAATTTCAAAGGATTTCCAATATTTTAAGGTACTTTAAAAGATTCGAAGGCACTTCTGAGAGCTTAAAAAAGCTTCAAGGGATTTGAAAAGATTTCACAGGATATGGAAAACTGTAGGAAATTTAAAAAGATTCCAAGGAAGTCTTAGTTGATTTTAATAATTGGATGTCATTTGAATGGGTTTAAAATATTTTAGCTTATTTAAAAATATTACATGGAACTTTCTAGAGATTACAAAAATGCCAAGATATTTCCAAGGATTGTAAGGGATATAAAGAAATTATCATACGGGTGTAAAGAATTTCCTAGAATGTCAGAAAATATGGAGCGATTTTGCAGTACCTATAAGGTTTTAAAATATTTAAGAAGATTCCAAGGACTTTTATCAGTTTTCTGAGAATTCTAATGATTTTAAGGGATTTTAAAAATAATATATTAATGTAAAATTTCAAATATAAAATAATAAAAACTCAAGTTATTTCAATAAATTGTCCAGCATTTCAGGAAATATAATCAAATTTCACAAAGATTCACGGGATATTATAATATTTAATGGATTTCAAAATTCTATTCAGAAGAAGTGAAGGATTTCATAGATGTTTGAAGATTTGTAGAAATGTTTTTTAGTTCATTTGAATTAATTTGGATTTTGTATTAGTGTATCCTGAATTCTTTGAAATTCTTCTAAATTCACTTAATTTAATGGATTTAAACACGGTGTCGTTGAAAGACGTATAGGTTGCACAAAAATGCCAAAAGAAACTGTTCTGGTTGTTTTTTTTCACCTATTTCACAGATTAAGAAGCCGTTTTTAACTCGAAATCCTAGCTGTTCGCTTCTAAAAATGGCACTAAAAATAAATCTTTTATTATTTTAACATGTTTTACTCATTTAGACATAAGTAATTATTTCATGTTGGATTGATTTTCGGTAGGTATAATTAATATAAATGAATAATATTATAATGATTTCTTGTGTCAAATTGTCTGCTCTTTTCGAATCTGAAGTCAGAATTAAAAAATTTTGTATTATAGAATTCACACAACCTCTCAAACATAATAAAAAAATTTGTTGGTTTGACAATTTTTACTTTGTTAATCCTTTTCGATTTTTTGTCGATTGACGCAACAAGAACAATGGCATTTAGTTTAGGGACGAGAGCCGGTAAATAGAATGAAGTTCGCTGCGTACGTTGCATAAGCATACCCGAGGTAACACGAAGTATTTTACTTTTTCACTGTGCCTCACTTTCGTCACTGAGTGCATTCACTTCTTTCACTGCGTCTGTCCACTTTTTTCACTGTTGACCGGCAACGTCGGTTTCAAACGACAACAAGAAAGATGGCTCCTAAATGTAAGGATGAGGAAAATCGTCACAAAGTTTGCGCACCTTGTAGTCAGAAAATAAAAGTTTCTAATTATTTATCAGAATTTAATGTCACAGATAAAATCGAAGATCATATAAAAAAACAACTAAATAAAGAATTAAGTAGGCACGACTCTAAGTTTTTTCTGAGTATTTGTGGCACATGTCGTAAAACTTCAAGTGAAAGAGAAAATAATAATTTGAAAAGAGCTTTAACTCGCATGCCAAATTACGCAGATATGCAATCGACAAAACCAAATAGATCAAACAATAGCATTTGCAGTTGCTACATTTGCAAGACTGCCCGAAAAACGTCTCATAAAAAAGTTTTGATAGGAACAGGTAAAGTTCGAAGTGCATCAGTTAAAGTTCTGATAGTAGGTAATAAACAGTCCGACGATTCAAGTTCATTGCCAACTTCCAAACCTAATGCTGTACATAAAACTGCGTCGACAATAAAAATTTGTAATACTTGCTCAGCACGTAGGAAGAGGCAAAAATCATCAATGCTCCAACCATACTGAACCTGTAAGTAATGTGATAAAACTAATCGAAAAACTTTCTGAAAATCAAGAAGAAATAATGACCAGTACATTACTAAAAAGAAAAATTGATTCTTGTAGTGATTCTAGTAGAAGTGATATATCTTCAAAGTTAAGTACATCGGGATCTAAATTAATTGCAGCGATTAATCCAACAGAAAAAAAATGTCTTTTCACTAATGAAAGTTTAGACAATTTTAAAGTAAACAATGGTGCATCAAATAGACAAATGAACAAGTTGACAAACTTCTTGAGAACAAGCGCA
>JAUELO010000094.1:501826-513806 GCA_032357855.1 Amphibolips quercusostensackenii | reverse complement strand
TTATTTGGTTGAAAATTTGTACTTTTAGTTTAAAAATTCAACTATTTGGTTAAAAATTAGCTTTTTTTGTTGAAAATACATATTTTTGGGTTTAAAATTAAACTGCTTTGTAGAAAAATCATCTATTTGGCTTGCACAATTTAACAAATTTGTAGAAAATTCAACTACGTGGTGGGAAATTTAATTGTTTTTTAATTATAATAATTTAATAATTATAATATGATAATTATATATTAATTATATAATAATATAATAATTATTTAATAAATAAATTTAAGAATTCATTTTTAAAATAATTTCAATTCCTAAACTATTGTTAAAAATTATTTTTTTTTGGGTTTAAAATTCAACTATTTTGGTTGAAATTTGAAAAGTTTGGTTGAGAATTAACTTCTTTGCTGGAAATTAATACTTTTGGGTTGAAAATTCAACTGTTTTGTATCAAATTAATCTTTTTGTCTTGAAAATTCAACAATTTGGCTTGTACAAATTTATTGATTGAAAATTAATTTTTTTAAGTGGAGTATCCAATTTTTTCGTTAAAAATTGAAGTTTTTAGATTCAAAATTAAACCTTTTTTAGAAGAAAAATTTTTTGTTGAAAATTAACTTATTCATTGAAAACTTTTTTTCCGAAAATACAATTATTTTGATGAAAATTCGTGTTTTTAGGTTCAAAATTAAACTATTTGGTTGAAAATTATCTTTTTTGTTAAAATTCTGCAGAAATATTTTTTTCTGGTTTAAAATTCAACTAGTTTTGTTGTTCAACTGCTTTATTGAAAATTATTTTGTTGTTGCGAATTTTCTATTTTGGTTGAAAATTCAACAATTTGACTTAAAAACAATCTCCTCGCTAAAAATTCATATTTTCTGAAATAAAAATTAAACTGGTTTGCAGAAAAATCGTCTGTTTCGGTGGAAAATTCATCAGTTTGGTAGAAAATTCAACTATATGGTTTAAAGTTAAATTGGATTGTAGAAAATTCATTTTTTGATTTTGAAAATCCCATTTTTCTATGTCGAAAATCCCATTTTTCCATTAAAAATTGGTCTTTTTAGGTTCAAAATTTAACTGTTTTGGAAAAAAATCTTCTTTTTGGCTTGAAAATTCAACTATTTTAGTAGAAAATTAAACGATTTGGTAAAAAATTAATTTTTTTGCGAAAATACAATTATTTGTCTTTTTATGTTCAAAATTAAACTATTCGGTTAAAAATTAACTTATTTATTGAACAGTTTTTTTCGAAAATACAATTATTTGGATGAAAATTCGTGTTTTTACGTTTTATTTTGGTTGAAAATTCGACTAATTTGTTTGTTCAACTGTTTTATTTTAAATTATTTTGTTGCAGTTGAAAATTTCTTCATTCTAGTTGAAAAATAAATTCCTTGTTAAAAATCCATATTTTCCGGTTAAAAATTAAACTGTTTTGTAGAAAAATAATCTCTTTGGGTAAAAAATTCGACAATTTAGAGGAAAATTCATCTCTTTAGGAATTTTTGATTGCAAATGATATTATCTTACAGAAAATTCGTTTTTTTTTTTAAATTTATCTCTTTTGGTTAACAATTGGTTCACAATATGGTACCTAAAGTAATTTTGTTAAAAAAGTATATTCCCCTATTTTCGTGAAAAAACACCCTATTTATTTTTTTTAGAGCATCTGGGCTGTGAAGTCTGTATTTATCTTATAAAGGAAAAATAAATTGTCATTTTCTATTTTCGGCATTTTTAGAAATAAATTACCTATAACTGTAATGGGTATTTTTAAACTTGCAATTTTTTTTAATGTAAAATGATATGTGAAGTTTATGGAAAAAGTGTACAGTTTAGTCATTTAAATTTAAGAAAAAAGTTAAAATAGTAAAAATTCAAATTTAAAGTACATATTCGAAACTGACCTAAAAAACCCAATAATTTTAAATTTCAAGTATCCAAAACTCAAATAAAAATTAAATCATTTAAAGTAGAACAGGGGCCAATAGAATATAATCACAAAATTTTGACGAAATATTCGTGAAAAAGAATATTATAAAATGTCAAGAAAATATAACAAAATTTTTAAAAATAATAGAAAAGTAAATAAAATAAGTTACCAACAAAAGGAATGGATGCAATTTTATTCTAGATCTTTGGAATTCATGGTTAGAAATAATATTAACAAAAGAAAATTAAATGTAAAAAGTGTAAAAAAAAACTATTGATTTCAGAAAATTATACATATATACAATTATTCTAAAAATTATAATCCTAGATCTTTGGGTAATAATAAGAAAATTATAAATTAAACTTTATTGTGAAACTATATATTTATGTAATTAAACTAAAAAAAGATTAAAATAACATAACCTCTAACTTGTTTTTGAATTCAAAAATAATGCACTGCTTAGAGTGTATTTTATTTTCTCATTTAAAAATGAACAAAAAAAAGGATACCGTAGAAATAAATAATAAACAAAAGCAAAAATTATATTTCTAAGCTTTACATAAAAGTTTTTTAATGAATCAACAATAACTTACATTCTTTTGTTAATGAACTGTGGGTAAATATTACTTTCCGATGAAACTATCGAGAAATTCGCAAACTAAATGCTTATTAATTTGTAAAAACACCAATAAAATCACTAAATAAATAATATCTAAAGAGTAAAATGCAAAATTTATGTGATTATCAAGATCAAATGTATGCAAAGTTCAGCTGATCAGCGTATCTCGTCACCTGTTTATCACTGCAGATGGCAAACCGATATCCGGGCAGTGTATTTTCAAAAGTGGGTGCTGGGTTATTTTATTAATTTTTTGCATTCAAATTAAATATTTAAATTATCTTTTGCATATAAATATAAACTTTTCTAGTACTTTCAACTTAAAAATAAATTCATGCTTTAATTTTTTGGCTTAAATTACAAAAAATTATGTTTTCTTTACTCCGGAAGTAGTATGATTTTACTCAATTCGCATGCGCGTGTTCATTGTTGATTTTTCATTCTGCTAAATACGCACGTGGATTTTGATTGTTTCGGAGTGAATTTATTATTAAGAGTTGAAATATTTCGTGTATAAAAATGGAAATAGGAAAGCCGATAAAAGAAGAAGTCAAGGATGAGGATATGGACACAACCGGCGTGAAAGAGATGAGTTACGAAGACAAATTGCAGTTTGTCAATGCGATCTCTCAGCCTATGGCTCCAAAGAAATTATCTAAAAAGATTTACAAGTGTATAAAGAAAGGTATTTGTTTTATCCATTTTATTCTCTGTGTTATTTATTAAATTATTTTTATGCAGATTAACTCGATTTTATAGCATCTTCCGGGTTCTTGACCTTGCAAGTAATCTAACCTATAAGAAATTTTTTAGAATCCATCGTAGTTTATGATTAAAGGCCTTTTTAAATCAAAATATAATTAAAATAATAAATTTTTAGGTATACACCGTGTTTTTAAGTGTACGGTACTATTATTTTTGTGTATAAAATAGTTTTTCGAAGTGTCTCGTGTTTCTATAGATTTTTAGGTTATGTCAGTCTTCACACTCCGATATTTTCCCTCTTGAAAATTCTACTATTATATTTTTCGTTCAGAACTCATCTCTTTTGGTTGAAAGTTTCATTATTAATTTTTATTTTTGGTAGAAAAGTAATATTTTTGGTTGAAAGTTAATTCTTTTTAATTAAAATATCTTTCGGTTAAAAGTGCTACTTTTTGGTTGAAGATTAATCTGTTTTGGTTGAGGATGAAACTATTTTGTTCAAAATTGGTCTTTTTTGGTTGCAGTATTAACTATTATATTTTTCGTTGGGAATTCATCTTTATTGTTTAAAAATCGAACTACCTGGCTGAAAGTAAAATATTTTGTAAAAAATTAATTAATTTGTTAAAGATTCATCAGTTTTGTTGAAAATTTAACTTTTTTGATAAAAATTTACCTATTTTGTTACAAGGTTTTCTCTGTTGGTTGGAAATTCTACTACTTGGTTGAAAGTTGAACTCGTTTGTAAAAAATTCATTTTTTAAGTTTGAGACTCATCTCTACTTTGTTGAAAATTCTTTTTTTGGGGAGGGTGGGGGTGAAAATCCAACTATTTTGGTTAAAAATTGAACAATTTGGTTAAAATAAACTAATTTGTTGGAAATTTATATTTTCGGGATTAAAATTGAAACGTCTTGTGGAAAATTCATCTTTTTGGCTTGGAAATTCAACTGTTTTATAGAAAAATTATCTTTTTGGCTTTAAGCAAACCAAAATCCAACAACTTGTTTGTTGACAGTTCAACTGCTTTGTAGTGAATTCGCCTTTTAAACTCGAAAATGTCACACTTTGGCTGAAATTTTTTCTTTTTCTTCACAGAGAAATGTTTCTTAGTAGCAAATTTCTATTTTTGATTAAAAAAATTAATCGCTTTTGATTAAAAGTGCAACTGTCTGGTTGAAAATTAATCTGTTTTGGTTGAGAATTTAACTATTTTTTTCGAAAATTCGTCTTTTTTAGTTGAATTAAACTTTTTTTTATTGAAACTTAAAATATTTTTTAGTCGAAGTATTAACTATTATATTTCTTGTTTACAATTCATCTTTATTGGTTGAAAATTCTTACCTGTTTGAAAGTCGAAATATTTTGTAAAAAATTATTTTTTTTTTAGTTTAGTATTCATCTTTTGGTTGAAAATTGAACCATTTTGTTGCAAATTGAACTACTTTGTGAAAAATTAACTGTTTTGTTAGAAAATCATCTTTTTTTTGAGATTTCATCATTTTTGGTTTAAAATGTAACTGTTTGGTAGATAATTAATCTGTTTTGGTTAAGGTTCAAGCTATTTTGTTAAACCTTTGTCCTGTTTGGTTAAATTCAACGGCTTCTGATGTGAAATTAAAATAATTCTTAGTTAAACTATTATCTTTTACATTTTTCTATGAGAATTAATCTTTTTTGCCTCAAAATTGAACTGTGAGGTTGAAAATTAACGTTTTTGTTGAAAATTCATATTTTTGGGTCAAAATTCAAGTTTTTTTTGTAGAAAATTCGTCTTTGCGCCTGAAAAACTAACATTTTTGCTGAAACTTCATAATTTCGAGTTGGAAATTCAAATGTTTTGTTGAAAATTCTTTCTTTTTTTTTTTTTTTTTTTTTTTTTTTTTTTTTTTTTTTTTGATAGAACGTCCAAAAATTTGGTTGACATTTTTTTCCTTGACTAAAAAATCTTTTTTTGTTGAAGATTAATCTCTTTCGTTAAAAAATTAACTATTTATTTGAAAACTCACTTTTTTAAATTAATTTTTTGATTAAAAGTTCATATTTCGGATTGGAAATGTAACTGTTTTGTAACAAATTCGTCTTTTTGGCTTGAACATTCAACAATTTTGTTGCCATTTTTATCCCTTCTTGAGTAAAAAACATTTCTTGGTTCAAAATTCATTTCTTTGGTAGAAAATTTAATTATTTTGTTGAAAATTTGTTTTTTTTGTTGTTTGGAAATTAACTTCTTTGGATTGAAAATTTATCTGTTTTACAGAAAATTCGTCTTTTTGTCTTGAACATTCAAGAATTCTGTTGAAATTGTTTCTCTTTCTTGACTGAATCTTTGTTGGCTTAAGATTTTTCTCTTTGGTTGAAAATTAATTTTTTTAACGGAAAATTCAACCGTTCCATTTTTGGTGGAAAATTGATTTTTTTTAAATTGAAGATTCAAATACTTAGTTAAAAATTCATTCATTTTGTTGGAACTCGTATTTTTTGTAGAAAATTCAACTTTTGGTACCTGAAATCTTATGAATATGGTACCTACATTAATTTTATTCCCAAAAAATTAATAAACTTTGTAAACTTAACTATTCTATAAATGAATAACTTCGAAATATAAACTCGTTTATTTTTTCAGCATCAAAACACAAAACATATGTGCGAAATGGACTCAAAGATGTTCAGAAATGCATCCGAAAAGGAGAAACAGGGTAATCCTTTTCACATTATTTATGAAAATTTTATTTTACTTTTAGTAATTGAATTTGTATATTATACATTATAGCATTATAGAAACAAATGTAAATATTTTGATCGACTTCGAGATAATTATTTTTGAAATAAAATTTCTGTATATAAAATATTTTGCTTAAAGCTGTGTCTAGTCGTCCCGAAAAATTGGGGGACTTTGAAAAGGGTATGGGCTAGTCGTCCCGAATTTTCGGGACTAGCCAAGCGTATGAGAAATATTGGACTAGTCATCCCGAATTTCGGCACGACGAGACATTTCGTTTGCTTAATAGCTTTAAAAAACGTGTTTATTACGAAACTATTTTACAGCCTTCTATATTCTAATCAAAAATTTTTTTTTCAGAATTGTGGTATTTGCAGGCGATGTTTACCCAATAGAAATAATGTGTCATTTACCGGTAGTTTGCGAAGACAAAGATATTCCATATTGTTACACGCCTTCCAGAACTGACATCGGTGCGGCGATGGGAGTCAAACGAGGTAGTCTTATGGTTCTTATCAAAGAACATGAGGATTACAAGGAACTTTATGATGAGATTAAAAGCGCGATGGTAACCCTTTCTACCCCATTGTAGTTAATATAGAAGAATATATTTACATTTTTTATAAAGCTACATTTCTGTCTACCATTACATTTCACGAATTGAAAAAACTTCTCCACTTTAGAAAATCATCTGATTAAAAAAAAATCTTTCAAATTACTCTTCTAAAATTTGATAGTCGAATAGCCTGAGAATTACTTTTCTAATAAGGTTAAGTATTCCAAAGATCCAATAATGAAAATATACTATTTTTTATAAATATGAAAACTTCATACTGTATTTTAAACTATAATAAAAATATATATCAACCATTTTTCTTACCTTCAACTTAAAAATTAGCTTATAGTTTTAGGGACTAACTTTCAGTTTTAAGAGTTATATTCCTCTTCCTCTCTTCTAATTCTAAAAGGATGAAGTGGAGGGTACTGTTGATAAGACTTTCTTAAAAATTTAATCAAATATAATTTATCTCACTCCATAAATATAACATCTTATAAAACGGTAAAGCCACTGCCTTGGCTTTGTCTCTTTGCAACATTGAATACTGTTAGCAAGTAATTGCGTGAGTCGGAGCTAACATAAAACGTCAGACTACTTTCGGGTTGCGGCAATACAGTCTCATGGGTATCTGATTGTGCGTCACTATTGGTGGATAAGCTTGCGATTCCCGTACTACTGGTTCGCAAAAATTCAGCTACTCTTGCTCTCATTTCTTGATTCATCTGAAAAAGACATTTAGTTGGTAAAAATCGAGTAGCACCCATTCCTATGTAAATATATTGTACTCAAAGTATACTGATTATATTTCACCTACACATACTATTTTCTACACAGAATTAAATAGTATTCTATTTTTCTTATACAAAATATTTTCTTCAGAGAATATCCTACGCAGAAATAGTCATTTTTTTATTCTGAAAATATTCTTAAAACATTGTACACAAAAATATTATGTTCAATATTTTGCCTACACAAATTACGTTATACACACAATATTGAAAACCGTAGATAAAATATTTTCTACTCAAATATAATGCGTGAAACTTTTCCTACAGAAAACAAATTTGACACAAATTATTCACCATCGGGAATATAAAAGCAGACTTCACACTTTTTCCCTTATAACGTGACTTTTCACGAAAATAGGGAAATAATACGGGAAAACATTATTTTAAATAAAACTAATGTGTAAGTATCATATTGAATTCAATATGAAGCACTTAAGGCTTCATGTCGACATATATTGCATTTCTAACAAAATAGCTGAATTTTCAACACAAAAAGATTAATTTTCAACAAATTATTAGATTTTTCAAATAAGAAAAGTGTAATAAAATTGTTGAATTTTTTAACAAAATTGTCATATGTTTTGCTAGAATATTTTAATTTTCAGTTAAAAAATGGAAGTTAACAACAAAAAAACGAATGTTCAACGCTGGAAATCAGTTTTTTTAGTGGTTCTACAGATACAAACAAAGAATATTGATTTTAGATCAAACCTTTTTATTTACAAACAAACAGTTGAACTTTCAAGCAAAAAAGACGAATTGTGAAACAAATAGTTGAATTTTCAATCTACCAATAGCTAAATCTTGAAGTCAAAAGATTAGTTTTTTAGAAGGCACTTTCATTTTCAATTGAAAAGGTCGAATGTTTTTCAAAAAGACGAATGTTCAATAAACAGTTAAATGTTCGACCAAAAAGAGATGATTTTTTAACAAAATAGTTGATTTTTCAACAGAATAATTCATTTAAAAAAAGTTGAATTTTCAAATTAAAAGGATAAATTTTCAACCAAATAGTTGAATTTTGAAATGAAAAAGATGAATATTCAACCAGAAATTGAGTCGTTAAACTTTCAGTTAAAAAAAATTGGACCCCAAAGAAACAAACGAATTTTCAATAAAATTGCTAAATTTTCAACCCAAGAAATGAATTTTCAGCAAATAAATAAATTCTAAACAAAAGAGTTAAACTTTCAATCAAGTAGTCGAATTTTAAATAAAAAAGATGATTTCAAATTAAAAATATTTTTATTTTGAATAAAAAATAGTTGAATTAAACCAAACGAGATGAATTTTAACAAAAAATGGAATAGTTAATATTTTACACACAAAAAAAGTTGAAAAATAGAATAGGTACATTTTCAGTTAAGGAAAGTGATTTTCAAAGAAAAAAAAGTCGAATTTTGGCTACATTTTCAAGAAATAAAATTAATTTTTATCAAAGTAGTTCAGCTCTCAACCAATATTTGAATCTTCGGCAAAAAAGTTTTCTTTTTAACAAAATAGTTGAATTTTTAAGAAAATAATTAAATTTTCAACGAAATAGTAGAATTATTAAGCAAAAGAGGTAAATTCTGAAAAAAAACAACATAATAGTAGACTTTACATTCAAAAGGCATTAACTTTCAGTGTGAAGTCTGCTTTGATATTTCCCATGGAATAATTTGTTGTAAAATATTTACACCTGATATTTTTGTGCATAGTATTTTCTATGTCGAATATCTTTACGCAGGACATTTTCCACAGAGCAGGAATAATTATTTCATTGCATGTAGCAACTACTTTGTGTAGAAAATATTTGATTTACGGTATTTAATATTTTGTGCAGAATATACTTTGTGTCGGAAAAAATACTGGATATAATAGTTTTGTATACAGTGTTTTGAAATATTTTTAGAACAATATGATTGCTATTTAATTATGTGTCGAATATATATTTAATGTGGAAGAAATACAATCTGCATATTTATGTAACGTGTAAAGCATATTCTGTGTACATTTGTGTAGAAACTGCGCTTGCCCGTAAAAATTATACAACTTAGAGAAATTTAAATTTCAGTTGATGTTATATGGGTGAAAATCAAAAGGTTTGAATGTTGGATTTTGAATTGAACGGGGAAAAAGTATTTTTTATCAACATAAAATATTTTTTTCTTTTCATATTAATTACAGTAAATGTAAAAATAATGATTTGCGCCATGAAGAAGTACGCTCTTATTTTATAAAGTGTCCAGCTTCTGGGAAAACAAACGAATACAAAAGACTTCAGAAAGAATTCACAAATATTTCAAAGAATTCATAAGGATTTCAAAAGATTTCAAGAATTTCAAAGATTTCGAAACATTTCAATGATTGTAAATGATTTAAAAAGGTTTCAACCAAATTTAGAAGATTTCAAAAGATTTCAGTGATTTCAAACGAACACTAAAAGATTTCGCAAACAAACATTAAAGAAAGATTTCACAAATATTTCAAATATTTCATTAAGATTTAAAAAGATTTAAAAAAAATTACACAAAGATTTCAAAGATTTAACAAATTTTTCAAAAGCTTTAAAAAATTCCACAAGATGTCACAAAGGCGACTTATGTTCGCAACAAATTAAGAATTTGTTTATTTATGATTCGGATTCCTTAAGAAATTAGTAGCCAATAAAAAATGAAATGGCTCATTTTTTACATGTATGTTATAACAAACGGTTATTTTATTATTTAATGTAAAAAAAGGAGACCATGAAAAACTTGATTTCTTGACCTGGAAAACCTGGTAAAAGACCTTGAATTTTTTTCGTAAGAATCGCTGGACACCCTATATAATATTTATTTTTCTTACATAAACACAATGTCTTAATTATTCTAATCATTCTTATTTTCACTTTAAGAAAAAAAATGTTTTAAAGATGTTTTCTGTGTTCTGAATTTATTAAAAATAATTTTTTAATTAAAAAATAAGGAGAATAAAATGACTTTAACCCAAACGTGCGAACACCAAGAATGTTTCTGTTGATGAAAAAGAGCCCGCTTATAAATTTGTAATCTCACTTCGTTTTCTTGAAAAACTTGATTTTGCGATTTCATTATAAATTTCTTTTCTTCTTATTTCTTGTTCATGATTTAATTATTTTTCGTAGAAAAGCTAAGAATGTACTTATACTGCATGTTTTTCAACACTAAAAAGTTTGTATTATAAGCTGATAAAATTTTTGAAAAAAAAACATCTTCAGACAATTCGAATAACAATATTTGTCCATTCTAATTTTTTTTTATGGTACAAAACAGTTTTGTTTTTATTTTTACCTCTTAAAAGAAAAAAATCAAGGTTTTCATGAAAACGAAGTGAGATTCAAAATTATTTAGGCGATATTTTTGTAGAAATTTTTTAAGAACAATTTTGCTCTCCTAGCTTTTTTCATATCTCGTTTCGTTTTCAAAAAAAAAACTGGGTATTTCGATTTTTGAAACTAAAAATAAATTTTTTTCAAAAATGGCTTCGGCGAATTCATTTTAAGGAAACCGTATTTTATAGGCAACAAGTACATGTTTTCATTAATATTTTCATTATAAACTCACCTCCAAAATAGGCTTCTTCTAACATTAAGCTATCTTTTTTCGGGATTCAAAAAGGGTTACTTTGGTTAAATAAAGCCATTTTAAATGTGATTAAATTTTCACGTCTTAAAGTATATTCAGTAATCTTTGACTGTTAATCAATGTAAATGTGTCAATTAAACTCTTAAACCATAAAATTGATAAACACCTGTTTAGATACCGGATCTTAAGCTTTTTTTTTTAATATATAACGCCGTAAATTTGAAATAAAGTTGTCAGGGACTCTTTACCGGATGACATTTACTCATATTTAAACGAATTTATTTTGATACTGAGTAAAGTAAAAATAATTAGCACACAGGATATTATTAAAGAAAAAACGTTAAATAAAAACATGTGATTAAATTATTCCTCCAAACACATGCTGATAATATTCCAGGCACATGATATTGCCCAAATTTTGATTTTCACCCATTTATGAAACTGGCGGTTTGGATTCCACATCAAACTGTTTATTCCACATACCTCAGTGTGTTCAGTTGGAGAAATATTTCTCGCTGGCTGAGCAATAGGCGACGGACAATATAAACGTAACATCGTGGAATCAGACGGATGATCAGAACCGATTAATTCTTTTAGCGAAAATATCTTTTCTACACTGTCCTCAGCGACATTTACTAGTAACAATGCCTGCCGCGTCAGGACTAATATCACAGCTCGATTACTGCCTTGGTGAACAACATGGTCAGCGTTTGCCACATGCAGAATACTGTCGCCACTTTTTGCTAAAAGTGGCATCAATCGCCAAGCGTAGCGGAGAGACGCGGCGTTGCAGCCAGGAGTAGAATATTGCACTACTGGCCTTTGACGTGGCTAAAATATCATACAATAATTCAGAATCAATAGCGGCATTAACATATTTTTGAGTCACAGTAATCAGGGATCACAGTCCGTCCTCTTTTTACCTAATCCCCCATTTCCCCCCTTAATTTTTTAAAAATACACTGAAACCCCTAAAATCGAGGATTTATAAACAATTTTACCCTTTTCCTCCTTTTTTAAAAATTTATAATTCATTTTTTAAGAACCATAAACAGAAATTCAACACATTA
>JAUELO010000094.1:472524-485261 GCA_032357855.1 Amphibolips quercusostensackenii | reverse complement strand
AAATTTCCGACAGTTTATAATTTTACCGAATTTGAAAATTCCTGACAAAAAATTGCCGAATTATAAAATATCCGAACTAGAAAATTTCCGAATCATAAAATTCTTGAATTTAAACAATTAAAAATTCACTAATCAAATATTTTTCTAACAAAATTATTTTTAATGTTTAAAGTTTCTAAAATTATTGTTTGAATCTAAAATAACAGTAATTAAAAATATATATATTTCTCGATAATTTTTTTCAATTATAGTTATTTTAGATTTAAAAAATAATTTTAGAAACTTTTAACATTAAATATATTTTTTTTTTCGATAAAAATATTTGATTACTATATTTTTAATAAATAATTATTATTTATGAAAAAACTGTTTAATTGTTTAAATTAAGGAATTCTATAGTTTGGATATTTTATAATTTAGCAATTTTTTATCGGGAATTTTCAAATTCCGTAATATTTTAGACTGTCAGGAATTTTATTATTCGTGAATTTTCCATTTCAAGAATTTTATGATCCAGGAATTTTATTATTCGGGAATTTTCCAATTCGGAAATTTTATTATTCGAGAATTTTGTTATTCGGGAATTTTCTAATTCGGGAATTTTACGGTGTCGGGAATTTTATTTATTCGGATTTTTCACTAGTCCCAAATTCGCAACAGTTTATAATATTACCGAACTTGAAAATTCCCGCATAATAAAAGTCCGGACAGAAAATTGCCGAATTATAAAATATCCGAACTAGAAAATTCCCGAATTTAAACAATGGGAATTTTTTGATGAATACTATTTATTTATTAAAAATACAATAATCAAATATTTTTATCAAAAAAATTTTAATGTTTAAAGTTTCTCTAATTATTGTTTAAATTTAAAATTACAATAATTGAAAAAAAATGCATCCAAAAATATATTTTGTTCAATTATTGTTATTTTAAATTCAAACAATAATTTTAAAAACTTCAAAAATTAAAAATAATTTGTTGTTGGAAAAAAGGCTTGATTATTGTATTTTTAATGAATAAATAATATTTATTTTGAAAAATTTCTTGTTTATGTTCGGGAATTTTCTAGTTCGGACATTTTACAACTTGTTAATTTTCTGTCGATAATTTTATTATGCGGGAATCTTCAAATTCAGTAATAGTATAAACTGTCGGGAATTGTATTATTCAGGAATTTTCCAATTCGGTAATATTATAAAATTTTCGAGGATTTTATTATTCGGGGATTTTATTATTCGAGAATTTTATTATTCGGAAATTTTATTATTCGAGAATCTTACTCATCAGGAATTTTACAGTGTCGGAAATTTTATTTTTCCGAATTTTGCAGCCATCCATTTTTTTCATTGATTAAAACTGATACCCAGAAAATCATTAGATATATTTGTATTGTAAACATTTGATATACCTTTCTTACGTCCATCAACTTCGAAATTAAAATCAATCGCTATCAAGGAAGTTTCAGTAATGTGATTGATATTACTCCGCAAACAATTGATTAAGTAAACTGATTTCTCCTTTTTAAGTGGAGGTTTCTGACTTATTAATACGACCGGGAAATCGAAACCTCCCTGCTCAAACATCTGATTGTCGAATTGCAAGTCTCCTATGTAAACATTCACATTCATCTGATACTGTTTAGAATCCAATGCTAGAATCATATCTGTCATGGATAAACTGGCAACCTCTATTCGCTGACCATGTTCATTGATGTCTTGCATTGCAACTACATTGATTCCTTGTAAATAAATAATCACAAATCCCTCAGTCTTGTTAACGTCATTTGACTTTTCGAGAGCTTTTAGGGCTTCGTAACCAGGTCGATGCTTCGTACTTGATTTTAGAATCGCACTTATTTCTCTTGTGTTGTTTAGAGAAAAGAAAGAAGTGTCCGCTGTCAAATCATCGTCTTGGGCTGAGAAAAAAGTCGTCACCGATGTGGAACTTCCAGAACTCTAAATCATGAAACATCTTTGTATTTTTGTAATATTTTCAGTTTTTCTAGTTGCAGGGTGGACACTGACCGGAAAAACCGGGAATTTTACAGATTTATTTTTAATTTTGTCATAAATGTTGTGTTGCTGTTCGAATATGTTCAAAAAATGAATATTTCTTTTATACTCTATATTGAAGAATTTAAAACTTGTGTTGATGGATCGTTTAAATACCAAAGTTCCTTTTATATTCGAGAAATAAAACTTCCTTTTTAGATATTGAACATAGTAATTACACATATGTAACATAAGTTTATATCATTATTTACTAATAATTGTCATTATGATTATAATTTAATGATAATCTAAATGTTTTCAAATAAATTTAAAAAAGATTTCTTGTACAGAATTTTCACTGCGGTTCATTAAATCCCAGACTTCACTCGCTTTCCCCTATTTTTCTCCTTTTCTTCTTTTTTAAAAATTCTTCTTTTTGCTGCTTTCAAGAAAATTCCCCTTTGTCGCGTTTTTTTTGCTAAAATTAAAAAGAACCCAATAAGAAAATCCAAATATTTTTGGTTTAAAATTAATTCTTATTGATTAAAAAGTCTACTATTACATTTTGGATTCAGAATTCATCTCTTCTGGTCAAAAATTCAACTGTTATGTTGAAAATTCGTCTTTTTGAATAGAAAATCGGTCCTTTTGCGTTTAAAGTTTATCCTTTGGTAGAAAAGTCGCCTTTTTTGGTTAAAACAACATTCTTTTTCATTAAAAAGTCTACGATGACATTTTTGGGTCAGAATTCACCTCTTTTGGTTACAAATTCTATTGAGAATTTAATTAATTTGTTGAAAATTCAACTATTTTATTAAAAAGTAAGTGGTTTAGAATTCATTTTTTGGGGTAGAAAATTAATTCTTTCAATTTGAAAAATCTACTATTATATTTTTGATTCAGAATTCATCTCTTTTGGTCATATTTTTTGGTCGAATATTTAACTGTTTCGTTGAACATTCATCTTTTTTTTACAGAAATTCCGTTCTTTTGGATTGAAAATTCATCTTCTATGGTTGAAAGTTAATGCTTTTTTATTCAAAAGTCTACTATTATATTTTTGTCCAGAATGTATCTCTTTTGGCTAAAAAATCTACTATTTAGTTAAAAAATTCATTATTTTTTTGAGAATTCAACTGTTTTTTTTTTTAAATTTCATGCTTTTCGGTCAAAAATTCAACTTTTTTTTGTTGAAAATTCGTTTTTTTCGATAGAAAATTTGTGCTTTTGGATTAAAAATTCATCTTTTGGTAGAAAAGTTGTGGTTTTTGGTTGAAAATTCATCTCTTATAGTTAAAAGTTAATTATTTTTAATTCAAAAGGCTACTATTATACTTGCGGTCTAGAATTAATTTTTTTTTTTTTTAAATTCTACTACTTGGTTGAAAAATTCATTATTTTCTTGAAAATTCAACTATTTTGTTAAAAAGTCATCGCTTTTGATCAAAATTCCAACTGTTTTGTTGATCGTTCATTTTTTTATATGGAAAATACGTCCTTTTAAATTGAAAATTCATCTTTTGGTAAAAAAAGTCATCCTTTTTTGTTGAAAATTCATCTTTTACGATTGAAAGTTAATTCTTTGTGATTGAAAAGTCTTCTATCATATTTTTAACCCACAATTCATTTCTTTTGGTTCTCAATTCTACTATTTGGTTGAAAATTTCATTATTCTGTTAAAAATTCAACCATTTTTTCAAAAAGTTATATTTTTTAGTTGAAAATTATTTCTTTTTGTTTAAAACTCTACTATTGTACTTTCGGTTTATTATTTTGTTAAAAATTAAAACAATTTGTTTAAAAGTCATATTTTTGGGTCGAATATTCAACTTTTTCATTGAAAATTCATTTTTTTTTACAGAAATTCCATCCTTTTGAATTGAAAATTCATCTTCTATGATTGAAAGTTAATGCTTTTTAATTCAAAAGTCTACAATAATATTTTTCGTCCAGAATTCATCTCTTTTGGTAAAAAAATCTACTATTTGCTTGAAAATTCATAGTTTTTGATCAAAAATTTAACTTTTTTTGTGAAAATTCGCCTTTTTGACAGAAAATCCGTGCCTTTGGATTAAAAATTCACTTTTCTGTCGAAAACTTAAATGTCTTCTGAAATTTTTTATTTTTTTATTTAAATTTGAACTATTTGTTTGTAAATTCATTTTTCCTGGTTGAAAATCAACTTATTTTCTTGAAGGTTAATCTTTTTGGGTTTAAAAGTAAAATTTTTTCTGAAACATTCGACTTTTTAGCTAGAAAACTCAACTCTTTTGTTGAAAATTATTTTTTTGTTTTGTGTTGAAAATTAATATTTTCGGTAAAAGATTTCACTGTTTTATTGAAAATGCAATATATTTGTACTTGCAATCTTAGGAATATTTTACGTAAATTACTGTTATTGAAAAGAATTTATTCCTCTGTTATTCCTCTACTTACTTGAAAAACCACCCCATTTCCCTTGTTTTGAGAGCATTTTGTCCTGTGAAGTCTGAAATCACTTTTACAATAATTTACATTTTTACCTTGAAGTCTTAAAATGTTTCATTTTTTCAAATTTATTTAATTAATCAGTTGGTACTGAATAATTATTATTATAAATCCTCAAAAACGTCAATCTGGAAAAATGTAATTTTGTTCGATAACACCGGGAAACAGCCTAGAATTTTTTTGATGTTTGAGTGGCCACCCTGAGTTGCGAAAATTTTGATCTTGGGATTTAATTTATTTTGAATAAATAATTTAATATTTTAAATTCAATTACTTGTACGTTTTCCAAAGTCTTTTCCTCTTCTCGTATTGCCAACATTCGCTTGTAGATCACTTCCGTTTCAGGCGATTTAGTTGTCTTGCATAATTTGCTTCTGATGTCACGAGCTGATACTTCTACCTAGAAAGAATGAAATAAAGGAATTAAAAATGATTGAATCGGTTGATTTGATGATGTGGAAAATTCTAGTTAAGATTCTTACTTGAGAAATGGGGCCAATATTTAAGTAGGTTGTGTAACAACGTTTGTGCATGATTACTTTGACATCGCCGTAATAAGGAAGTCGAACAAATTGTTCCGAAGTCCCGTTCATCATCGGAGACAAATTGATACCTCGAGACCATCGTAAACTTCCTTTATCTTAAAATCAAAGTGTTACTTTATCGTTACCCATAAATTTAAAAAACAATTTTTTTAAAACACTAACTGTGCATGAATCAACGAATTTGAAATTATATGAAAATTCTACAGACTAAAAAATGGAAAATTAAAAAAATTAGAGGACTTTAGAATTACGTATTGTCAACTAAATAACTTCTTACTTGAAAATGTTAAGAATCGACTTTTCAATCTAAAAAGAATTTTAAATCAAAGTCATTAAAAATTGCACACCTTTTCCCCGAAAATCACCATCTCCGACCGGTGGAGAAGATAACAACAGAGTTGTATTCACATTTGTTGGAGGAGAGTCTGGCATTCTGCTGGCAATTGTTGGTACCGTATAATGACACGTGCTGCCACTCTCAACTTTGCACATCCACGAAAAGTGTTGAGCATCTTGCAAAATTGCATCTAGACCAGAAGATAGAATTTTTCACTAAAAACATTTTTTTTTAAATCCAAAACTGTCTGAATGAGGGAAAAGTCAAGAATTTCGAAAACCGAACTTTTTGGACTTTTTGGAAAAAACATTCAAGATCTTTTCCAGGTTTTCTAGCTCAAGGAATCAAGTTTCTCTAGGTCTCCTTTTTTACATAAAATAATGAAATAAACATTTGCTATACAAATAAAAACTTAGCCATTTTTATTTTAATTAGCCAACAATTTTTAATGAAAGCCGAATACATAAATTAACAAATTCTTAATTTTTTATTTGAACATACATCGTCTTTGTAAAATCTTTGAGAATATTTTTCAATCTTTGTTAAGTCTTTGAAACCAAAGAAATCTTTAAAATATTTGTGAAATCTTTTGAAATCTTTGTGAATTCATTCGAATTTTTTTAAGTATTACAAACCTTAGTGAAAGCTTCAAATTTCTCTGGAATCTTTGAGAAATCTTTTGGGATTTTTTGAAGCTTTTGTAAAATCTTTAAAATTCTTGAAACTTTGAAATCTTTGTGAAATTTTTTTAAATCTTATGAAATCTTTGAAATATTTGTGAAATCTTTCTTAAATCTTAGTTTACGAAATCTTTTGCGTTCGTTAAAAATCATTGAAATCTTTTGAAATCTTCTCAAATGTGTTGAAACCTTTTGAAATCGCTTAAAATCTTTGAAATGTTTTGAAATCTGTATACTATACCCTTTTTAAAATCTTAAAAAATTTTTGAAACCTTTTCAAATCCTTATGAAATCTCTGAAACATTTGTGAAATCTTTTTGAAATATTTTTTGTTCGTTTAAAATCACTGAAATATTTGTAATATTTGTGAAATCTTTACGAAATCTTTGAAATATTTATAAAATCTTGCTATAATCTTTGTTTGTGCAATCATTTTTTCCCCTTTAAAATCATTAAAATCTTTTGAAATCTTCTAAATCTGGTTGAAACATTTTGAAATTATTTAAAATTATTTACATGTTTTAAAATCTTTAAAATCTAGTGTATCTTGTTGTATCCTTTGTTAAAATCTTTTAAAATCCTTATGAATTCTTTGAAATATTTATTAAATCTTTCGGAAATCTTTTGCAATCTTTGGAAATCTTCTCAAAATTTTTTTAACTGTATCCCTCTGAAATCCTTAGGAAGACTTTGGAATATTCGCGAAGTCTTTCTGAAATCTTTTACATTCGTTTGAAGTCACTAGAATATTTAAAATCCTTGTGATATCTTATGAAATCTTTCAAATATGGTGTACAGTATCCTTGTTGAAATCTTTGAAAATCTTGTATTCTTTTGAAATTTTTATCAATTTTGTATGGAATCTTCGAAACTTTGGAAAAATCTTTTGATATTTTCTAAAAAAATTACGAAATTGTTTAAAATCTCTAAAATCCTTGAAATCTTTTAAGAATTTCAAACTCTTCGTGAAATTTTTGATATATTTGTGAAATCTTCCTTAAGTCTTTGTGAAATCTTTCTTAAATCTTTAATTGTTAATTCTTTTTGTATTCGTTAAAATCATTAAACTATTTGAAATCTTTGTGCAATCGTTTTAAATCTTTGAAATTTTTTGAAATCTGGTCTACTGTGTCGTTTTTCAAACCTTTGGAACCCTTTAGATCTTTAAAGTTTTAAAATGTTTGTGAAATTGTTGTAAAATATTTTGAAATGTTGGAAATATTTTGAAATCTTTAGAAATATTTTAAACTTATAATTTTTATAATTTGTTATTTAATATTTGAATACCACAACAAAAGTTGTTATTAAGGTTTTTAAGGTCGCTGGACACCCTAATCTGTCTTCCCCCTTGTAACGTTAATGTAATAATATACAACTCCCCTCCCCCTCATTTTTACGTAACTTTCAAGTTCTCTGATTTTTTTACTATAAATACGACGTTTTCTATCTGTACAAAAATTTTTGCCAATTTTTTATTTGTATAGTTTTCAAAAAACAAATAATAACATGTGACTCGGAGTGAATTTAGTGGATTATAAGGGAAATGAGAAAAATTCGATAAAATTCATAAAAATCCAAGGTGAATTACAAAATCAAATGGAATAAAAACAATGCAAAAATATAAAAAATTCATTGAAATCAGTAAGTTTGAAATGACTTTAGACAAATTTAAGGAATTAAAAAGAATTTGATAAAATGTCTGATTAAACAAAAATTGTATAAAGACCATTGAATTAAGTAGAATTGAGTGAATTTAAAAGAATTCAAAGAATTCCCAAAGGATTCGGGGTAAATAAATAAGAATTTATGGTGAATTCCTAATGAATTGTAAATAAATTCGTTGAAATCCATCAAAATATCATAAAATTCCGTGGAATTCTATGAAATTTGACGATATTTTGTGAAATCCTGCAAAATTTATTAGAATACCATAAGATATTTTTAAATTCGATAAAATTATTGAAATCCTAGAAAACTTTACAAAATACCTTGAAAATTCTAAAAAAATCTTTACAACCGAATACAATTTTTTTTTAATTCATTAAAATACTTGGAAATCCCTTGACAATGTTTTAATCTCTTTAACATGACTTTAAATCTTTTAAAATACCCTAAAATATTTCAAATTTTTTCTTAATCTCTTCAAACATCTAAAATCAATCAAAAATTCCTTCAAATATTTTTAAATACCCTATAATATTTCAAATCCTTCCAAATCTTTTAAAATATCTTTGAATTTTTTTAAGCTCTTGCAAATCCCTTGGAATTAAAAAAAAATTCTAATACTTTGAAATCTTTCGAAATCCCTTAAAACTTTTTTAAACTCTTGAAAATTCCTTAGAATGTTTAATAATACGCTAAAATTTGTTTAATTCTTTGTATGATGAAATTATTATATTTCCTGAAGTACTGGAAAATTCTAGAAATGATCTCAAATTCCTTGAGAGCCTTTAAAATCTCTTAAAATCCTCCGAAATCACTTGACATTTTCTTAATCTCTTAAAAATTCCTCCCGAATATTTTAAAAGTGCCCGAAAATGTTTCAAATCCTTTACAACTTTTTGAAATCCCTTAAAACTTTTTAAAGTTTTTTAAAATTTCTTGCAATTTTGAATAATACTCTAAAATCATCAGAATTCTTTGGAGCCACTTCAAATTATTAAAATCTATTAATAATACCCTAAGATATTTAAAATCCTTTGAAATTTGTTGAAACCCCTTACAATTTTCCAAAGCTCCTAAGAATTCATTGAAATTTTTGAAAATACCCTTGAATCTTTTAAATCTCTTCAAGTTATTGAAATCAAATGAAAAATTGAAATTCTACGAAACCCTCAATCCTTGTGAATGAATCGGTTCCATATCTTTCAAAATTCTAGTAAATTCTTTAAAACTACATAAAAATTGGTTTAAATCTCTTAAAATCTTGCAAATCTTTAAAAATCTCTTGGAAATTTTTAAATCTCTTAAAAATGCCTTGGAGTCTTTTAAAATATCCTAAATATTTAAAATCTTTCGAAATCCTTTGAAACTTTTTAATGAACTTGAAAATTCTTTGGAATTTTTAAAAATACCCTAAATATTTTAGAATCCCTTCAATCTATTGTAATCTACTTTAAATTTCTTAAAATCTTTTGAAATACCCTAGAATATTTTAAATCCTTTTAAATCTCTTGAAATTCTTTGAAACTTTTTACACCTTTCGAAAATTCCTTGGAATTTTTCAAAATACCCTGAAATTTTTCAAATCTCTTCAAATTATTGGAAATTTCTGAGAATCTTTGAACAGACCCTAAAAGGTTTTAAAAGAATTCAAGAAAATCTAGAAAGAGCAGGGTGCCTACCCTACCTGGAAAACCTGGAATTGTCAGGGAATTTTTATATGCCTGGAAAAACCTGGAAATGTCAGGGAATTTTTTCGACAGCGTGCTTACTTTTTTAAATTTATTTTAAATATAAAATTAAATAAGAATGATTCTTCATTTCTAAAAGTAACTTTATATAACTGCACTTAACTATATTTTGTTGAAAATAAGTTGTTTTTGTTTTGAATATCTTTTTTCACCGAAAAAATAAGTATTCTTTTTTTGGCTGAAACTTAATCGTTTTTAGTTAAAAATTCAAATATCTGGTTGCAAATTTATGTATACTGTTGAATATTCGTTCTTTTTTGTAGAAAATTTAACAGATTATTTGCAATTTTTTATCTCTTAACTGAAAAATCGGTCTTAGTTAAAAATTCAACTCATGTTAAAAATTCGTATTTTTTGGTTCAATTCAACCGTTTTGCATTAAAAATTAAAATTTTTTTTGGTTAAAATATCATCTACTACATTTTTTTTGTTTAGCATTCGTATTTTTTGGAATATAAATTGAATTACATGGTTGAAAGTAAGATCATTTTGTTACAAATTGATCTTTTTGGTTGAAGCTTCATAATTTAAGCGAAAATTTATATTTTTGGTTGAAAATTTCTCTCTTCAGTTAAAGATTAATTTTTTAAATTGAAAATGTAACTATTTAATATTTGATTAATTATTTGCCTTCTTTAGTTGAGAATTCAAGTATTTTGTTGGAGATTTCGTTTTTTGTCGTAGAAATTAATTTCTTTGGTTGATAATTCAAATATTCCAGTTAAAGATTCATTTTAGTTGAAAATTTATCTTTTTGATTAAAAATTCAACTATTTCAGTTAAACATTCATTATTTTAGTAGAAAATTCTTACCTTTTGTAGAAAATTATATTTTTTTTAAATAAAAATATAACTATTCCATTTTTTCTTGAAAATTCAACTATTTGGTTGAAAATTTGTCCTTTTTAGTTGAAAATTCATGTATTTTGTGAAAAAATCATCTTTTTGGGAATAAAATTAATCTTCTTGTTTGAAGAAGCATATTTTTTGTTGAAAATTAAAGTTTGCCAGTTTAGCAACCATAATTTTAGTCAAAAATTTATCTTTTTGTTCAAAAATAAAATAACTTGGTTGAAACTTGAACTCTTTTGTTAAAAATTGATCTTTTTTGTTGGAAATTCATCTATTCCAGTTGAAGATCGTCATTTTGATTTGAAAGTTTATCACTTTGGTTTAAAATTTGTTTATTTTTGTGGAAAATCAATTTTTTGACTGAAATTTAACTATTCCATTTTCGGTTGAAAATTGAACTTTTTTTATTTCAAAATTCAAATATTTAGTTAAAAATTTGTCTGTTTGAGTTGAAAATTCATGTATTTTGTTGAAAAATCATCCTTTTTGGAATCCAATTAATCTTCTTGTTTTGAAGAATCATCTTTTTTGTTGAAAATTCAAGTTTTCCAGTAAAATAAGCATAATTTGTATTTATATTATGTGGTTAAATTATTACATTAAACAATTCACCCTTGTAGGAGAAAAGTTGAAAGTTGAAAAGTTGCCAAAAGTGTCAAGCCCTAGGAAGCATCTTGAGTTGAAAATTTATTACTTTGTTTTAAAATGTGTTTTCTTTTGTTGAAAATTAATTTTTTGAATTGAAAATTTAACTATTTCAGTTAAACATTCATAATTATAGTGGAAAATTAATCCTTTTTGTTAAAAATTAATTTTTTCAACTATTCTATTTTTTGTTGAAAATTGGACCTTTTTAGTTCAACATTCAACTATTTGTTTATAAATTTTTCTTTTTCGGTTAAAAATTCACGTAATTTGTTCAAATTCATCCTTCCGGAAATGAAATTAATCTTCTCGTTTGAAAAATCATCTTTTTGGTGAAAATTCAAGTTTTTTTAGTTAAATGAGCATGATTTTAATTGAAAATTCAACTGTTTAGTTAAGTATTTATCTTTTTTAGTTGAAAATTCACGCATTTTGTCCAAAAATCGTCCTTTTTGGAAAAAAATGAATCTTTCTGTTTAAAAAATCATCGTTTTTGTTTGAAATTCATCTATTTCAGTAAAAGATCATCGCTTTGAGTTGAAAATTTATCAATTTGGTTTAAAATTCTACTATTTGGTTTACAAATTGATCTTTTTTAGTTCAAAATTCAACTGTTTGGTCTTTTTGGTTAAAAATTATTCTTTTTGGTTGAAAATTCAATTATTTGGTTTCAAATTCATCTATATTGTTAAAAATGCAAAACAAATGATTAGTTATGTTTTAAGTATTATTAAATATTTTATTAATTTATGGGACTCATATATTTACGAACTTCTTGTAATATAATATTTTGTCAAAGCTTTTTGAATTAAATCTAATTAAAGTTGTTTTAAAAAAATAAAAATATTTGAACTGTTCCATACTATGAAAAATTATACCTGAAAGAAACTTGAGATCTCTGGAAAAAACCTGGAATTGTCAGGGAATTTTTTTCCAGGATTTGAGTAGACACCCTGAATAGGTATCGACCTGAATTCAATAATGTTAAGCCATGAGTTAATGGTTAATTTATTGAAAGAAAAGTGACTAAAGTGATCTTTTCATTTTAAAAAGTAACTATAGTGACTTTACCTAAAAAAAATGTCTAGAAAGTGATCTTTGAAAAAAAAAAGATTTACTAAAAGTGACTGTGTGGTAGCCCTGATGATTCTTGACAGTTATTTATAGTACTTTTTACAGAAATTCCCTGACTTTTGAATTTTTTTTCCAAAAACCCTGACTTTTCCTTGATTTTCATGTTTGCAGATTGCGTGAAGTTTTGAAAAACATAATTGGATTAGATTAAAATTTGTGTTATTTGATTACCTCCAGTTTCGTTTGACTCTCCGACGAAAATCTTGAAAAAGCAAGCATTGTCGATCAAAAGCTGAGGATGGTCATCTGGATGGATTAAAATGTACATCGTTCCCTTATCTTCTTGCGTTGTGATGACTACTGGCACGGTTGAATAATCATTCTTAAGAAACAAATAGAAGAAAAATTATTAGAGTTAATTCTTGTAAGAAAAAGAATGATAATTTATTGATAAGCAAGTAATTATATCTTACGGAAACGGCAACGCTTCTCCGGTAAATACTTTGATCAACTCTAATTGGACAAGACCACTGATGTCCTAAACTAAAAGATATGTACAAGACAATTGATTCCAAGTTCTGTGAATCTAATGTGTGCCACTGGGTTATTGGTACTGCTTGCCTATTTAATCAAATTCGGGCTGTTAAGAAACACATTTTAATTTCCTGAAAAGCAAAAAAAAAAAGTCTAGGTGAAAACAAGAAGATAAT
>JAUELO010000094.1:455114-472424 GCA_032357855.1 Amphibolips quercusostensackenii | reverse complement strand
GATTGCGGGCCACGGACTCACTTCAGAGATAAAAAATAATGTGAATAGTGTCACACATTTGAAAATATAATGTAAAGTAGTCCTAAAAACTTGGTTAACTATTATACTTATGTGTAGTCCGACTTTGAAAGTATATAGTACGAAATCAAAAAGTGTGCGATGGAAAATCAACTTTATTTTTTCAACAAAATTTGTAGTTTTCTATCCTAATATTTTGAAAGTATTAAAAATGAACTCCTTGTTTTATTAAAAATGTTATTCTTTAATCTATAAATTATCAAAATTTCTATTTATAGCAGGCTTCACAATTTTTCCCTGTTCCCTTCTTTTTGAGGGTTTTCCGCTTAAATGAAAACTTAATTAATAAAACCCAATGAGGAAATCTAACTATTTTTATCGGTTGAAAGTCCACTATTAATTTTCTTGTGAAGAATTAATCTTTTTTTGTTGAGAATTTTATTATTGGGTTCAAAATTGGATTACTATGTTGAAAATTCAACAATTTTGTTAAAGTCATATACTTCTTGGTTTAAAATTAAACTATTTTGTTCAAAATGCATTTTTTGTTTGTTTAAAAATTCAACAATTTGCATGAAAATTAAACAATTTGATCAAAAAATTGTTTTTCTTTCTTGACTAAAAAATTTTTTTGGTTCGAGATTCAACTATTTTGTAGCAAATTCATCTTTTTCGTTTGAAAATCCATTTCTTTCTGTAGAAACTGAACCTTTTTTGGTTAAAAATACGACTGTCTGATTACAAATTATTCTGTTGCGGTTGAAAATTAACTTTTTTGTTGAAACTTCAACTATTTTGTAAAAAAAAATAAATATTTTCAGCTCGAAATTTAAACAATTTGGTAGAAAATTTAATTAATTTAGTTGAAAATTTATGTATTTTGTTGAGAAGTCGTCTTTTTTGTAGAAAACCAATTTTTTAGTTATAGGCGCAATTGTCTGGTTCCAAATTAATTTGTTTCGGTTGAAAATTAACTTTTTTGTTGAAAATTACAACTGCTTTGTTAAAAATTTGTCGTTTTGGATAGAAAATTCATCTTTTGGTAAAAATGTCATCATTTTTTGGATGAAAGTTAACTTTTTTTAATTGAAAAGTCTACAGTAATATTTTTGGTGCAGAATGCATCTCTTACGATTAAAAATTCTACTATTTTTTGAAAATTAAACTATTTTGTCAAAAAATCATCTTTTTTGGTCGAAAATTCAACTTTTTTCCAATTTGTTACTGAAAAGTCTACTATTATATTTTTAGTTCACAATTCATCTCTTTTGGTTAAAAATTTAATTATTTTGTTAGAAATTCAACTATTTTGTTAAAACGTCACTTTTTAATTAAAAACTCAACTACTTGGTCCAAAATTGAATTACTCTTAAAAAAAAATTTTTTTCGTTGAAGATTTATCTTTTTGGTTGAAAAAAAAATTTTTTTGTTTAAACTAACTTGTTTATAAAAATTTAATTGTTTTTAGGTTGGAATTTTCTTTCATTCTTGACAGAAAAATGTCTCTTATTTGTAAATTTGTATTTTTGGCTTAAAAATGCATCTCTTTTGGTTAAAAATGCAATTATTTGTTAGAAAATTAACCTGCTTTGGTTGAGGATTTAATTATTTTGTTAAAAATGTGTCATTTTTGATTGAATCCAACCTTTTTTATTAAAAATTAAAATATTTTTTGGTTTAATTGTTAAATATTACATTCTTTGTTAAGAATTAATGTTTATTGGTTGAAAATTCAACTACCTGATTAAAAGTTGGAATACTTTGTAAAAAATTAATTGAACTTTTTTGATAAAAATTAAAGCATTTTGTTGAAAATGAACTATTTTTTTGAAGATGTAATTATTTTTTCGAAAATGCAATGATTTTATTGAAAATTTGTATTTTTGGCTCATTAAATAAAAGTTAAACTACTTTATTGAAAGTTATTTTTTCATGGTTGAAGATTCATAATTTTAGTTAAATTTTTTTTAGTTGAAAATTAACTTTTTAACTGGAAATTAAACTATTTTGTTGAAAATTAGCTTTTTTGTTGAAAATTTATATTCTCGAGTCAAAAAATCAATTGTTTTGTAGAAAATTCGTCTTTTTGTCTTAAAAATTCAAAAATTTGGTACACAATTAAACTATTTGTTACAAAAATTAAACTGTTTTGTAGAGAAAAATTCTTTATTGAAAAAAATTCTCTTAAATAAAAATTTACCTGATCAATATTTAGTTAAAAATTGATCTTATCAGTTTGAAAATTCAAGTATTTAGCTAAAAAATTTTAGAAATGAAAAAAATATAAACTGAAAATTAATAAAATAAAATTTGAACTATCATGATGATGATGAAAATTATTCTACTTGGTTGGAAATGCATACAATTCAAGTATTTGGTTAAAAATTAATGTATGTTGTTAAGAATTCAACTTCTTTGGTAGAAAATTAATCTTCTGTGTCGAAAATTAATCTTTTTGATTGAATTCAACCATTTGAATTGAAAATTAAAATCTTTTTTGGTTAAAGCATTAAATATTACTTTTTTTTAATATTCATCTTTATTGGTTGAAAATTCAACTACCTGATTGAAAGTTGAAATATTTTGTAACAAATTGATTCAACTTTTTTGATAAAAATTGAACTATTTTCTTGAAAATGCAATTATTTTGGTGAAAATTCCTATTTTTGGCTCGAAGTTTCAATAAATTGGATAGAAGATTGGACTGTTTGGTTGAAAATTGATGTATTTTGTTAAAAATTTGTCTTTTTTTATAGAAAATGATTCTTCTTGGTTAAAAATTAATCTTTTTTGGTTAAAAATGCAATTCTTTTGTTGAAAATTATTCTGTTTTTGCTGAGTATTCAACTATTCTTTTACTGAAATATCAAATATTACATCTTTTGATCAAAATTTATCTTCTTAGGATGAAAAATTCAATTCTTTAAATCAAAGTTGAACTGCTTTCTTGAAATTTAATTTTTTTAGTTGAAAATTAACTTTTTAACTGAAAATTAACCTATTTTATTGCAAATTCATTTTTTTGTTGAAAATTCATATTCTCAAATAAAAAATTCAACTGTTTTGTAGAAAATTCGTCTTTTTGGTTAGAAAATTCACGAATTTGGTACGAAATTCGACTATTCAACTCTTTTGCAGAAAATTTGTCTTTTTGGCTCGAAAATTCAAGAATTTGGTACAAAATTAAACTGTTTTGTAGCAAACTTTTTTTTATTAAAAATAAGTTCTCTTAAATTGAAATTTACCTGCTTAATTTTTGGTTATATTCTGATCTTATCAGTTTAAAAATTCAACTATTTAGTTCACCAAAAAAAATATAAACCCAAAATTAATCAAATAAAATTTGAACTAGCATGAGATCCAGTATTCAAATTGTAGTTGAAAATGTATGTAATTTTCTGAAAATTCGTCCTGTTGGTAAAAAATTAATCTTCTTGGTAGAAAATTCAACTATTTGGTTAAAAAATTAATGTATTTTGTTAGAAGATCGTCTCTTCTGATAGAAAATTATTCATCTTTTATTTAAACATTCATATAATTCAAGTATTTGGTTAAAAATGTATGTTCTTTGGTAGAAAATTAATCTTCTGTATTGAAAATGCATCTTTTTGGTTGAAAATTTAACTACTTGATTTAAGGTTGTAAACTTTGTTAATTCATAGCAATCATTAAGATTTACCCCTCCCCCCCCCTTAAAGCATGCGAAAAATTTTAGAAATATTTTTTAAGAAAAAATACAGAAAAAGTGGCATTAGCGGTCGATTGTGAGAAATAGTGTCTTGAGTGTCATTCTTTTCGAAATAGTAGCAGAATAATGTCATCGCTCAAAAAAAAGAAATCAAGTAGCGTGAATAATGTGAGTACAAGGCCTATTATTGTATGAACTGAATATGAAATATGAATTTACTTTTGATCTTCAGTTGGTAAAATGTTTATACTGTGAGGAGTGAGATCGGCAGGTAGTTCGATTTCACTAGAATCATCAGGAAGAGCGAGTGTGGCTACACACAATTCTTGACCAGTCATGTTTCCAATAACGTAACTGCTAGAAATTCGTACTAAACGCATGTCTTCAAGCATACTGCTTTTGATGTTTACGATACAAAGCTGAAGAATTAAAAATAGATGGTTAGATTGGAAAGAGATCAAAGACGATTGGCCGATCGATTAAAAATCAATTAACAGGGGGTAGAATTACTTTTTCAAATTATTTTTAGCAACTTACACTAGAGCCACAATCGATAGCAGTTTTCGTACTTCCTTCAACTGGTATCAAACCTCCAATCTTTGGCATATAAAAACTTTGACTCCAGTCAGGTCGAGCTAATTGGAGAGCAGAGGATGTGTAATACGTGTCTCCAATTGCTACTCCTAAATGAAAGGTACCCTAAACCGATTTAAAAATATAAATTAAAAACAGATTGAAAAAAGAGGGCTATTATATATTTTAGAGAATTATTATTGAAGAAATATTTGCGATTAAAGGATATTTTTTAAATTTTAGGGTGTCCACTAAAATCTTTTTAAAAATTCTTGGTAATTTCTCGATATTCGAAACTGAACTACTTTGAGCAATGAAAGTGGAATTTTTCTTAATTTAAAACATTCACACATAAAAATAAAAATGTTTTAAATGTAACAATTTGAAGTTCAAAAATTCAATAATGTACAGTTATTACACAAAAAACATGTTTAATTTAATACTGTCTTGAAGTTATTAACTTCAAAATGGATTTATTCACTTTTGATTCAGTAAAGGCATATTTCATTAATTATTCATGTTATAATTATATAAATGTACAGTTTCTTGCTTAAATACGAAATTAGAAGACGATTGTGTACATGATTACTATATTTTTAATTTAAAAAACAGAATCTAAAAGTTTCGTAAAATTATATGTTATAATGGAAATATTGACAAATATTAATGAATTTTAAACAAGTTTTTTTTAACAAGTCTGCTTTATTTACTTAATGAATCTGTAGTCGGAAATATATGTATTTTTAATTAATTTAATTTCAATTGTGTAAATAATTATTATATTTTCAATTTAAAAAATAGAATTTAAAAGTTTCGAAAAATTATATATTATAGAAGAAATATTGACAAATATTTATGAATTTTAAACAAGTTTTTTTTAACAAGTCTGATTTACTTAATGAATCTGTTGTCGGAAATATGTATGTTTTTTAAATTAATTTAATTTCAGTTCTGTACATGATTACTATATTTTTAATTTAAAAAATAAAATTTATAAATTTCATAAAATTATATATTATAAGAGAAATATTGTCAAATATTTATGTACTTTAAACAGGGTTTACATGCTTAAAAAGTCTGATTTATTTACTTAATCAATCTGCAGTTTGAAATATTTTTTTTATTAATTTAATTTCAAGAATAGACGTGAAACCAAACATACAGAAACAATCATTATCTCAATTTGTTCACAAAATGGATTTATCACATTTTGTTCGTTTAACCCTAAATTAAACACTATTTCAAAATAAACAAATTTAAAACCCCATCATATTTAGGCAATAACCTTATAAAAATTAGTTAAATAAAATAGAATTTAAATCCTCAAAACAATCAAAATTATAATTTTGAAAACGTTTTCAATTGAACAGGTACAGAGAGTCTACTAAAGATTGAATAACAATGATTTTTCATTTGTAAAAGTAGCTTTATATTACTGTATTTAACTATTTTGTTGAAAATTCATTTTTTTTTAATTCATTTCTAACTGAAAATTCAAGTGTAATATTTTTGGTTGGAAATTGATTGTTCTTAGTTGAAAATTCAAGTATTTGATCGAAAATGTATGTATTTTGTTAAAAATTTGTTCTTCTTATTACAAAATTAATCTTTTTGCTTAAAAATTCAACAGTTTGTGTTCAATTTTTTTTTCTCTTATCTGAAAAATCTTTCTTAGTTAAAAATTCCACTCATATTGAAAATTCCTCTTTTTTGGTTGAATTAAACTGTTTTTAATTAAAAATTAAAATCTTTGTTGCTTGAAATATCCACTACTACATTGTTCGTTCAGAATTAATTTTTTTGGAACATAATTTTTTTGTACTAAAAATTTAACTAATCAGTTTTGAGTTCAAACATATATTATATTTTTTATTTGAAAATTCATGTTTTTTGGTAAAAAATAATCTGCTTAGTTGAAAATCAATCTTTTTGGTTGAAAATTCAATTATTCTGGTTAAAAATTTTTAATTTTAGTTAAAAATTAATCTTTTTGGTTTCAAATTCAACCATGCAAGTGGAAGATTCACTTTGAAAATTAGTTTTTTTGGTTAAAAATTATTATTTTAACTCAAGATGTAGCTATTCCAATTAAATATCCCACCATTTTAGTTAAAAATTCATCTCTTTGTTTGAAAATTAATTTTTAAACTAAAAATGTAAGTATTTAATTTTTGGTTGACAATCTATCTTTTTAAGTTGAAAATTCATATATTTCGTTGAAAATTCATATAATTCGTTGAAAATTCATATATTTCGTTGAAAATTCGTTTTTTTTAATGTAAATTAAAATTGTTCTTTTTGGTTGAAAATTCAACTATTCCAGTTAAAGATTCATCATTTTAAATGAAAATTCATCAATTTGTTTTTTTTGGCTGAAAATTAATTTTTTAAACTGAAAAATGTAACTATTCCAGTTATATATTCCATAATTTTAGTTAAAAATTCATCTTTTTGCCTGAACATAAATTTTTTCTACTAAAAATTTAACTAATCAATTTCGAGTTAAAAAATATATTATATTTTTTAATTGAAAATATATCTTTTTTGGTAGAAAATAATCTGCTTGGTTAAAGATCAATCTTTTTGGTTGTAAATTCAATTATTCTGGTTAGAAATTTTTAATTTTAGTTAAAAATAAATCTTTTTGGTTTAAAACTTAACTATTCTAGTACAAGATTCACCATTTTAGTTGAAAATTCATCACTTTAAAAACTGTAACTTAAAAATTAGTTAACTTTAAAAATTAGTTTTTGTTGTTGAAAATTATTATTTTAACTTAAAATGTAGCTATTCCAATTAAATGTCCCACCATTTTCGTTAAAAATTCATCTTTTTTAGTTGAAAATTAATTTTTAAACTAAAAATTTAAGTATTTAATTTTTGGTTGACAATCTATGTTTTTTATTTGAAAATTCATATATTTCGTTGAAAATTTGTTTTTTTTTTGTGGAAATTAGAATTCTTTTTTTGGTTGAAAATTCAACCATTTCAGTTAAAGATTCATCATTTTAATTGAAAATTCATCTTTTTGGTTAAAACTTAACTATTTCAGTTGAAGAATCATCATTATAGTTGAAAATTCACCAATTTGGTTAAAATTTAATATTTTTTTAAACTGAAAATTGAAGTATTTCTTTTTTGTTGAAAATTTCTCTTTTTTAGCTGAAAATTCAACAATTTCGTTGAAAATTCATCCTATTTAGTTGAAAAATCGTCTTTTTAGTAGAAAATTAATATTCTTGTTTGAAATGCATCTTTTTAGGTGAAAATAGAACTACTTAGTTAAAAGTTAAACACTTTTGTTAACAATTCATCGTTTTGGTTTAAAATTCATCTATTCCAGTTAAAGATTTATCATTTCAGATGAAAATTCATCTCTTTTGTTGATTTTTTTTTAAATTAATTCTTTTATCTAAAAATTTAATTATCATATTTTTGGTCGAAAACTGATATTGTTTAGTTCAAAATTCAATTATTTAGTTAAAAATCCATCTATCTTGTTGAAAATATATAGTGCCCACATGAATTTTACATAAATATGCACTGGATTTTAAGTATAAGAAGTTAAAATAGAAACTTAAATGAATTATCATTAAAAATTCATGGACAATGGCTAACAATTTACTCTCGTTCAAAAAATAAACTCCCTGCTATTTCACTATTAGAAAAAATTTAAAACATTCAAAACCAAACAATTAAAACTATAAAGCGTTAAGAATTCAACAATTCGAAATCTCTTTTGTAGGTTAACCATATTCAAACTAGAATTCTAAACTTATGGTAATCGTCGTGCCAAAAATCAGAGGTCTGAAAAAAATAGTTTATCTATAATTTCAAGAATTAAAATAATTATTATTATTAACGATGTAATTTCAAATGAAAAACATTTTTGATTATACAATTTTTAAACTTACAAAAAAAATTATTTCAACCATGTTTTTGTAATTGAATTTTTTCTTACAATCCCTTCTTACCAGGTTTTGAAAATGGTTGAATTTCAATGATTGATGGCTTATTTTTTCTGGAAAAACATTCTGTACAACTCTATTGTTTCCAATTTTAAAGGTAAAATTTCTATGGCTGAAATAGTTAAAACAATTTTTTCAAAATTAATTTTTAAAAACAAATAACTGTATTTGAAGATTATTTATTTATTTTCAGAATCGGAAAGAGCAAAGTTTTAGGGAATTTATTCCACCAAAAATTAATCAATCACAAAAACTGCTGTCAAAATAATTATTTTTCATAAGGTCTAAGCTTTTTTAATAAAAAAATTTTTTTTTTATAAGACATGACTGGTAATATCATTTCAGTTCATAAAACCATAAAAAACTTTTTCTCCACAGACTTGATTTTTGGGCACGGCATCTACCTTAAATGGATTAAAATTAATAATAATTAGTAAATTGTGCCCTATGGTCAGAAAAAATTTTAAACGATTAAATTTGACATAATATATATTATGATATTATGAATGTTTTAATTTAAAATTTTCTCAAATTAAACTTGTCTAAATTATATACCTTAAATTGAAAATTATGCAATTTTCAATATTTTAAACCCCTGATTGTTTAACTATTAAGGTTTTCGATAAGAAATAGTAAAAATAAAGGCGAACATTTCAAATCAAACTCTTTCGAAATTAGGTACATAATTTTATGTGTTATATAGTGACATTTTAAGCGATTGGATCGATTTTTTCCTCTAGTAAATATTTAAAAAATTATTATTTGAAAAATATTTTCACCTCTAATTTGGGAGGTGCAACAATTCCAAAATGAGGTACAGAACAAAGTTCAACATCCTCCGATACGAGAGAAATATGACATCCAGAAGAATTTAATACAAAGCACCAAGGTTGTAGTTCCAAAAGTAGTGTGCTCGATACCAATCCAGCATCTTGATATTTAACCTGAAAAACGTTTAGCACAAAATTAGGTTTTGAGGTAAAAGTCTGGAAATTTGAAAAAAATGCAAGTCAGAGAATTTCTGTAAGACACACTTTAAGCACTTTAAGAATAATCAGAGTTGCCACATAATCACTACAGTCACTTTAAAAAAATAAAAAGATCACTCTAGTCACTTTTCTTTGAATAAAGCCAATGGGTGCCAAAGGACTTTACAGAATAAAAAAAATTTGAGGGTATTTTTAAAAACTGCAAGTAATTTTAACTAGATTTCAATAATTTGAAGAGATTTTAAAGAATTAATTTTTTTTTTTTTATTTTAAAGAATTTTAAAAAGTCTCAAGGAATTAACAAATATTTCAAAGGATTTGAGATATTTTACGATATTAAAACAAAATTTTAACGAATTTTCAAAATATTCCAATCGTTTGAAGGGATTCCAAAGGATGCTAAAGATTTAAGGGTGCTTTTAGAAATATCAAGGAATTTTCATAAGCTTTAAAAAGATTGAATGAATTTCAAAATAGTTCAAAGGATTTGATATATTTTAGGGCATTTAAAATGATTTTAAGGGATTTTATTTATTTTAATCGGATTTTAAAAGCTCTCAAGGTATTTTAATAAATTTTCCATGATTTTAAGAAATACTACAAGATTTTATATAATTTCACGGTATTTTATAATATTTTAATCATTTCAAAGAGTTGATTTACAATAATTGAGGGATTTCGTAGGATTCGAAAGATTTTCATATATTTTAAGGTATTCCTAAAGAAAGGGATTTAAACAATTGTAAGTGATTGCCAAGGGTTTAAATAATTTTAGGCATTTATATATTTTTTTAACAATTTGAAGGGGATTTATAACATTAACAAGCATTTGAATGATTTTAAGGAATTTTAAAAGCTCTCAAGATATTTTTATAAATTTTCCAAGATTTCAGGAAATATCAGATTCAATGCAATTTCACGAGATTTTACACTATATTAATGGATTTCAAAGAATTTATTCACAAAAATTGAGGGATTTTGTACAGTTTAAAAGATTTGAAGGGATTTTCATTTTTTTTTTTCAAATTTATTTGAATTCATTTGATATTTACGCTGAATTTTTATTTACATATCCTGAATTCTTTTCAATTCTTTGGAATTCTCTCGAAGATTTTGAATTCACTTGAACTTTTCTAAATTCAATCAATTCTACTCAATTCATTTGGTTTTTTTTAGTTTTTGTTTAATTCATCCTAAAGTCTTTTAAGTTAACCTTGAATTCTTAGGCATTTCATCAAATTCGTCTGAATTCCCTGGCATTTTTATAAACTCATTTCAAACTTACTGAATTCAATTAATTTTTTCATAATTTTCGATTGTTATTAATTAACTTGATTTTATTTTCAATTCACCTTCAATTTTTATGAATTTTATCGAATTCGCCTTATTTCTTTCTATGTTTCACTATATTCACTCCGATTTTACTGAAACCAATGGCAATTTTTAAATTTTTAAAACTTTTTTCAACACATTTAAAGTCTTATAAATATCTAAATTGAATTTAAATTCTTTTAAACTCATAAGAACATTACACACAATATTAATGCACATTAGTCACATGGATTAGAAATTAGTTAATTTGGGTAACTTTCCGGTTTATTTATGTCGCTTTTTCACTATTTTTAAGTAAATTCTAATAATAAACTAAAAATCTATTCAAATTTAAAAATTTTGATTCTATTTATAAAACATTGTACACTAACTAAAAATGTTACAATATTAGAATCTTGGTCTTTAAATGTTAATGATCAGGAAAAATAACAAATTAGTCAGGGGAAAATCAGGAAAGGTAAGGGAATTTTGAAAATGAGGTTTTGCAGTCACCCCGCTTAATTAAAGTGTTTGAAAAACGAAATCCTAATTTAAGTAATAAATTCAGTAAAAATTCGAAAGTTACCTGGATGTGTGTCTGCGGTTGTTCTGCAGCGATCCATTCGAAAACTTCATCCGTTTGAAAGGGCCACTGCCATTCAGTCTTTAAAGAATCTAATTCCTTCAGAATTTCTTGTATATTTTCCTTCTCGGGCCGCTTAAAAAATATACGTTGGTCAACCGAACTATAAGATAATGGAACGTACGGATTTGAGGCTGAAACTCCACTCCTGTCATAAAGAAATTTGAGAATTGATTAATAATTAAAATATTTGTTGAAAAATAATTTACTTTTATTAGGTGCCGAAAAGTTGACCACTAGGGTGGTCCAAAAATGGATTTAAAAATATTTTTTCTCGAATTTTCATGCACAAAGTTTTTCAAAAGATTTCACAAATATTTTGACAATAATTTTCAAGATTTCACAAAGAATGAAAAAATTCCAAACGATTTCAAAGATTATAAAATATTTCGAAAGATTTCAAAATATTACAAAGATTTCAAAGATTTTATAAATATTTCAAAGATTTCGCAAAGGTTTCAAAAGACTTAAAAAGATTTCACAAATATTTCACAATGATTTCTTTCACGTATTTCACAAAGATTTAAAAGATTCTAAAAGATTTCAGACATCATACAATATTTCAAAATATTTCAGAAGATTGCAAAGATTTCAAAGATTTTACAAAAATTTCAAAAAGTTCCCAAAAATTTCACAGAGATTTCAAAACATTTCAAAGAGTATGAAATATTTCAACAGATTTCAAAAGATTGCAAAGATGCTATAAGAACTTCAAAGATTTCACGATGATTTCAAAGATTTCTCAAATATTTTAAAAGATTTCGAAAAATTATAAAAGATTCCAAAATATTTTAGAAGATTTCAAAGATTTTACAAAGATTTTATAAAGATTTAAATATTTTTTTGTCTAAAATTTTCTTGCATATCCCACCCAAATTTGTTCGAATCCACAAAAAATAACTGCGTTTTTTTGCTGAAAAAAATTATATTTAGAGGTTCGACATACACCACGAAGTTTAAAAAGCATTTCCTATAAGCAAAAAGATATTTTTGTACATTTTATTCAGAATCGTTAATATCAGGTGTATCGAGTTGACTCTCATAAGTGAAAAATTTGCTTTTTTGAATTTTTGACGCTAATTATTATTTTTTGCGGTTGGTTTTAGTAAAAGTTCCTTCTAATAAATAAAATATTACTTTCTAATAATGATAAGGAGTTTAGTAAACATTTGAAACAATATAATATTGGTAATAAAAATTTTATCTTAGAATAGAGTTTAGACAGTTGCAGTTTTTTCTGACGTTTTCAACAAGCTTTCAACTTTTCAGTTAGAGCGAGGCAATAATCAATTAAAGATAACAAAAACAATTTTTTAAATCATTTATTTATATTTATAACAGTATTCACTTAGAATAATGCTGGAAGTTATAGATGAAATAAAAAATAGAAATAGTTTATCTAAAATCGTCCACTTGTCGAACACTTTTTAATTAAAATGAGGTAATAAATAATTTGTATTGACAAACATAATTGTATACAAATTTATGATTATTTTTAATAATATGGTCTTTTAGAAATTCTATAGACTTGCCGTTTTTTTCTTAAATGTTCAGCTTTTCTTGAACTTTTTAGTTGTGCACAAATAATAACTAAACATCAACAAAAACAATTTTTTAAATAGTATTCTATTTTTTCGGAATAAAGTATTTTTACTCTTTTGCTCATGTTTTTAAAATATTAATTTCAACAAAAAGGCTCTCAGTAACTACTTTAAAGAAAAGTTATTTTCAATATGATTAAAATAAAAAATTTAAAGAATATTTGAAATCTCTGTTCTATTTCAGAAAAATATACTCACAAAAAAGAAAGAAATTGTTTAAAAAGTAATTCTCTTTGATGCCTATATATTATTTATTCATAACTAAAATGACAAAGCAGAGCAAATTTTTTTAGAAAAACTGCAACTTTCTAGCACTACTATAAGAGAAGATTGTAATTAACAATAATACATTAATACAAAAATGTTTGTTAAGTTGCATTAATTATTACCTCACTTTAAGCAAAAAATAAATAAAAAGTGGAAAAATTAAAAAAAACTGCAACTTTCTAGCATTATTCAAAAAAGAAATTCTTAAAAATAGTAATAAATTGTTTGAATAATTATGTTTGTTAAATTGCATTAATTTTTACCTCTCTAAGTTAAAAGTAGAAAAAAAGTTTATAATTCAAAGAGAATATTATTAAAAATAATAATAAATTGTTTGAAAAATTATGTTTGTTAACCTGAATGAATTATTATCTCGCCGTAATTGAAAATTGCACAAAAAGATAAAAATTTCAGAGCAAACCGCGACTTTTTAATTCTATTCTAAAAAAATGCTATGAACAATAATGAATTGTTAAACAATGTCTTTAGGCATATAGTTATCAGCAAAAACTAATACTATTTTATATATTAGAAACAATTTGTATGATTCTGAATTAAATATACCAAAACATTTTTTTTCCTTATGGGAAACAATAAAAAAAAGAATTTATTTTTTGTGGATTCAAACAGATTTTGGGGCGGGGAGATATACATGAAAATTCAAGGAAAAAAATCTTTGTGAAATCTTTGAAAACGCCTGAAATCTTTCGAAATATTTTATAATCTTTGAAATATTTTTTTATCGTTGAAATCTTTGTGAAATCTTTCGAAACGTTGAAATCTTTATAAAAATTTTGCAATCTTCTGAAATATTTTGAAATGTTATAATCTTTGAAATCTTTTAATATCATTGGGATCTTCGTGAAATGTTTTGAAACCTTTGTAAAATCTTTGAAATCTTTATAAAATCTTTGCAATCTTCTGAAATACTTTGAAATATTTTATCATCTTTGAAATCTTGGTGAAATATTTGATATCATTGTAAAATTTTGTAAAATTTTTAAAATTTCTGGAATTTTTTGGAATCTTTTAAAACTTCTGAAACCTTAAGAAATCTTGGAAAGCTTTGTGAAATCTTTACATCATTGTAAAATTTTGTGAAATTTCTCGAATCTTCTGAAATCTTTGAAATATTTGTGGAATCTTTGATGGAATTTTCAAAATCTTTGTGAAATCTTTCAAAGTCTTTTGAAACATTTGTGAAATCTTTGACATCTTTGTGAAATGTCTGAAATTGTTTAAAATCTCTGAAATATTTGCAAACTTCTGAAATCTTTCAAAATCTTTTACAATCTCTGAAATCTTTCGAAATCTTTTTGAAATCTTCAAAATCTTTGAGAAATCTTTGTGATAGTTTTCGAAATCTTTTGAAACCTTTGTGAAATTTTTGAAATCTTGATAAAATCTTCGAAATCTTCTGAAATATTTTTAAATATTTTATAATCTTTTGAAACCTAGGAAATCTTCACATTTTCGTGAAATTTTTTGAAATCTCTGAAAATTTTTTTAATCTTTGAAAACTTCTGAAATCTTTCGAAATCTTTTGGAATCTTTCAAACCTTTTATGAAATCTTCTAAATTTTTGTGGAATCTCTATAAAATCTTTTGAAATCTTTGAAAACTTCTGAAATTTTTAAAAATGTTTTATAATCTATCAAATCTTTTGAAATCTTGTGAAATCTTTCGAGGGTTTTTTAAATCTTTTGAAATCTTTGTGAAATCTTTGAAATCTTTACAAAATATTTGTAATATTCTGAAATATATTGAAATATTTTATAATTGTTGAAATCTTTTGGAATCTTGAAAACCTTTGTGAAATCTTTGATATTTTTGTAAAATGTTTGACATCTTTTGAAATCTTTGAAAACGTCTAAAATCTTTCGAAATGTTTTATAATCTATGAAATATTTTGAAATATTTTGAAATATATTTTGAACGTTTGTGAAATCTTTGATAAAACCTTCTAAATCTGGGTAAAATTTTTGTGACATTTTTCGAAATCTTGTGAAATCTTTTAAAACCTTTGTAAAATCTTTGAAATATTTACAAAATCTTTGTAATATTCTGAAATATTTTAAAATCATTAATGATATTTGAAATCTTTTGGAATCTTGAAAATCTTTGTAAAATTTTTGATATTTTTGTGAAATGTTTGACATTTTTTGAAATCTTTGAAAATTTTTGAATTTTTCGAGATGTTTTATAATCTATGAAATTTTTTGAAACCTTGTGAAATGTTTCTAAATCTTTTGAAATCTTTGAACTCTTTACAAAATCTTTGTAATATTGTGAAATATATTAAAATATTATATAACCCTTGAAATCTTACAAATCTTTGTGAAAACTTTGATATTTTTGTAAAATTTTGTAAAAAAGTTTGACATTTTTTGAAGTCTTTGAAATCTTTGTAATTTTTAAATCTAGTATACACTCAAGAATCGAGTGATAAATCTCTTTAAGTAGATACTTACTCCAATTGAAAAGTGAGTTGATGATAGTGTTCGAATGTGCCGGGACAGTATAATTGCTGTTTCTCGCCACGACCCTTAACCGTAGTATGCAGTAACCCCTTCAAAGAAGGAGTTTCGATTTGAACTTTAGCGGGAACTGGTAAATATGACCGAATCATGTAAAGAGGACTCAAAACTGCCTGTATAATTAAAAATGTTATTTCTAAATTTTTTAGTTCTTTATCATTCTATTGATTGGATAATAAATTAGAAAATTTGGACACTTACAAGAATTTTGGTTTTTCCTCTATCTTCTTCTTTGACTATCCGCACCCAAATGCTAATGAACTGTCCTCTTTCTTGTAAAGGCACTAAAATTTTAAATTATTAGTAGTTTCCAGTAACAACGCTTTAAGAAAGTTTAATATTTCTCATTAAGTAATGAAAAGTATACGATTGAAAAAAAATTGCTTTTGCAGGGTGGTCGCTGGATCGGGAAAATTGGGAAATGACAGTGAATTTATTTTTTACCGGAAATTTTACAAAATTAAATTTAAAAATGTTTAAAAATTTAAAAAAATAAAATCATAATTTTCATATTAAAATCTGCTTTCGTTGAAATAATATCAACTATTATATTTTTCGTTGAGAATTCATCTATGTTGGTTGAAAATTTAACTACTTGGTTACAAATTTATGTATTTTGTTAAAAATTCAACTATTTTGGTAGAAAGTTAAACTATTCGTTTGAAAAGTAGCTTTTTATTAAAAATTTATACTCTCGGTTCGAAAATGCAATTTTTGTGTGAAAAACTAGTATTTTTGTTTTAAAAATTCAACAATTAAGCTTGAAAAGTAGCTTTTTTGTTGAAAATTTATATTTTAGGTTCGAAAATGCAATTGCTTTGTAGAAAATTATTTTTTTTTTCCTTGAAAATTCAACAATTAAGTGAAAAATTTTTTCTTGGTTAAAAATTCGGATTTTTCTATTCAAAATTTGTATCTTCTGGTAAAAAAATGTCATTTTTTGTTTTTAAAATTTCATACCTTCGGTTCAAAAATGTAACTGTTTTGTAGAAAATTCATCTTTTTGGCTTAAACATTTAACAATTCAGTGGATTTTTTTTCTTGGTCCAAAATTCGGCTTTCTCGTCTCAAAATTTATCAGTTGGTAAAAAAAATCTCATTTTTTTCTTAAAAATTAAACTATTTTTTTTTTTAATAATCTGATCTTGTTGAGGACTGAGATTTTTTTTGAAGTCGTCTTTTTAGGTTTAATTCAACTGTGTTTGATTTCAAATAAAAATATTTTTTAGTTAAAATAGTAACACCTATTATATTTTTCGTTGAGAATTCATCTATTTTGGTTGTAGATTCATGTATTTTGTTTAAAAATCCACTATTTTGGTAGAAAGTTCAACTATTTGATTAAAAAGTAACTTTTTTGTTGCAAATTCATATTTTCGGTTTAAAATTGCAACTATTTTGTCGAAAATTCCTCTTTTAGGCTAGAAAATTCAACAATTCAGAAAAAAATTTCTTTCTTCGTTCAAAATTCGCCTTTTTTGTTTCAAAATTTCTCTTTTGGTAAAAAAATCTCATTTTTTATTGAAAATTCAACTATTTTGCAGAAAAATACAGTAAACTTCCGTTTGATTTCCCGTCTCCGAAACGCACCTGACCACATTATCGAACCGTGGAGGGGCCCCCACCTCTACCGCCATTACGCAGTTGATATTTAGTGGTAAATCAGGTTCAGTTCCCCCGGGTTTTTGTCCACAAAATCTAAAATTTTCAAAAAC
>JAUELO010000094.1:352168-364227 GCA_032357855.1 Amphibolips quercusostensackenii | reverse complement strand
CCATTTTTGGAATTGTCAGGGAATTTTTTTGAGTTGAAAATTTTTTTTTTTTTTGCTAGAAATTATTTTTTTACATGAAGATTTAAATATTCTATTTTTGGTTGAAAATTGATCGTTATTAGTTGAAAATTCAAGTATCTGGATGAAAATTCATGGATTTTGTTGAAAATTCAACAGTTTGTTTGCAATTTTTTCTTCCTCTTGACTGACAAATGTTTCTTAGTTGGCAATTCTACTCATGTTGAAAAGTCGTCTTTTTGGGTTGATTTCATCTGTTTTTGATTGAAAATTAAATTTTTTTTTGTCAAAATATCAACTAGTACATTTTTTGTTCAGAACTGATCTTTCTTTCAAATGGAAATCTAATCACATGGTTAAAAGATTAACTCTTGTTAAAAATTAATTTTTGTGGTTGAAGATTCATCATTTTAATTAAAAATTCATTTCTATAGTTGAAACATGAGCTATTTTGTTGAAGATTCGTTTTTTTGCTAAAAGTTTACTTTTTTTACTGAAAATTTAACTATTCTACTTGAAACTTTAACTATTTTGTGGATTTTTCTTTTGAAAATTAATTTTCCTAAACTGAAAATATAACTATCACAGTTGAATATTCCATCAATTTAGTAAAAATTTCATATCTCTGGTTGAACATTAATTTTTTAATTAAAAACTTTACTATTCAATTTATTGTTAAAAAATTATTTTTATGGTTCAAAATTTAAGTATTTCAGTTGAAGATCCATATTTTTAGTTCAATTTTCGTTTAACAATTCATCTTTTTTTAGTTAAAAATTTGTATGTTTTGTTGAATATTCGTTTTTTCTTGGTAGAAAATAATCTTCTTAGTTCAAAATTAATTTTTTTAATTGAAAATTTAACTATTTCATATTTGGTTGAAAATTTATATTTTTTAGTTTAAAATTCAACTATTGGGTAGAAATGTCTTTTTGAATTAAAAATTCATGTAGTTTGTTGAAAAATCAACAGTTTTTTTGCAATCTTTTCTCTCTCTTGACTGAAAAATATTTCTTAGTTTTGGTTGAATTCAATTGTTTTTAATTAAAAATTAAAATCTTTTTTGGCCAAAATATCAATCAGTTTAATTATTACTTGGTTAAAAATTAAAATCTTTTGTTAAAAATTAATTCGTAACTTTAATTGAAAATTCATCACTTTGTTAATGAAGATTCATTTTTTCTTTTGTTGAAAATTAATTATTTTTTAAATAAAAATGTAACTATTCCAGTTAAATTGTCCGTCATTTTAGTTAAAAATTAATCATTTAGGTTGAAAATTAAACTATTTGCTTAAAAATTCATCTGCCTTGTTAAAAATCCCATGTTTGAAAACTTAGGAACTTGAAGCGGTTGAAATTGAATTTAATATAGAACTCTCATTAATTTATACTTAAACCTGCTCTGAATTTTAAGTATAAGAAGACAAAATAAAAATTTGTTTGAATGATTATCTAATTATTTAGTTTATCGATGGTGCTAATATTTTTAAGAATATCTTGTAATATAATTTGTCAAAGATTTCTAAATTAAAGATATTGATTGAATCCCTAGAAACTGAAGAAGAAAACATTATTTACAATAAATACGTGCAACTGTATACATATTCAGAGTCGATTATTTAAAAAAATGTGAAAATATTTGAATTGCTTCATACTAAGAAAAATTATACCTGGAAAAAACCTGGATTTTTCAACGATTTTTTTCTAGGATTTAAGTAGACACCCTGATTTGGGACAAATGAGAAAAAGGCATCCTTAAATTGTCTCGGGGAAAATTATGTTGTCCGGAAAAAAACGGGAAAACGCAGGCATTTCAAATTGCCTAATCACTAGACACCCTGATTGTTCTTGCTGACTAGTTTTATCAAAAGAATGCGATAACAATTATTTTAGTTTAAACAATTGTTGACAAAACGATTAACGGGTTAAAAAATTATTGTATTAGCTGCTGTTTAGCATAAAATATTTTTTGAATGACAGAGAAAAATCTTTGATGATTGGGAATTGATAGGAAATTTCTTTCCGGGATAAAAGCGGCCACCCTGTGTGACCTAGCATATGAACAAAAAAATATTTAGTGCAATTGTATTTACAGGTTGAGATCAATGTAACAGAAGTTATATTAGCGGTATCATATCGCGCTGAACAAATGGAGAAAGAATTGGAACAAGAAGCAGTAAAATTGGGAATTAATTTAATATTCTCGCACGAGGCAGAGCCTTTGGGAACAGCAGGGCCATTGGCACTTGCAGCTGAGATTCTTCGAAGTGGAGGTGAACCTTTCTTTGTTTTGAATTCAGATGTAATATGCGATTTTCCATTTAAACAGCTACTTCAGTTTCACAAAAATCATGGTCGGGAAGGCACAATTGTCGTCACCAAAGTCGAGGAACCTTCCAAATATGGTGTTGTTCTCTACGAGGAAGATGGGAAAATTGACCGTTTCATTGAGAAACCAAAAGAATTCGTTTCGAATAAAATAAACGCAGGTGTGTAAAATAATATCGTAAGAAATTAACTTTGAATCATCTTTGAATTTGTAAACCCTGTCTAAAATATTTGTTTGTCGAAATTTCCAATTCCCCATTCCCCCTTTTCCCCTTTCCTCTTTCCTCTTTCCTCTTTCCCCTTTTTACCTTTTTCATCTTTCCCTTTTCCCCTTCCCCTTTTGCCCTTTTCCCTTCCGCTTTAACTTGTCACATTTCTCCTTTCCCTATTTTACTCTTTTCCCATTTCTTCTTCCTCATTTCCCCTTTCTAATTTTCCCGTTTACTGTTCGCTTTCCCTATTTCCCTTTTTTTCTTTTCCGTTTTCCTATTTGCTGTTTCCCCTTGCATCTTTCCACTTTCCCCTTTTCTCTTTTCACTTATCCCCTTTTCCCTTCCGCTTGAACCTTTCCCATTTCTCCTTTCCCCATTTTCCAATTCTTCCTTCAGCTTATGCCACTTTCCCTTTTTCGCTTTTCCACTTCCCCTCTTTTCCCCTTTTCTCATTTTCCCTTGCCAATTCCCTCTTTTCCCTTTTCTTTCTCTTACCCATTTCCAATTTTCTCTTCCCCATTTCTGCTGACAAATTTCCCCTTTTCTTTCCTTTTGTCCCTTTCCCTTTTTCCCTCTGCCCTTTACCTCTTTTTCATTTCTCCTTTCCCATTTTTCTCTTTGCCTTTTCTTTTCTTCTTTCACCTTTTTCTCTTTGCCTTTTTCTCTTTTTCCCTGTCCTCTTTCCTCTCTGAATGAACCGTTCCTATTACTCATTTCCCTCGTTTCCACTGTCCCCTTTATTCTTTTCTTTTGCCCTTTCCCTTTCCTTTATCCTTCCCTCTTTCCCCTCTCCCCTTTTTCTTTCCCCCTTTCCTCTTTGACCTTTTCCTTTTTCCTTTTCTTCTGTCCCCTTCCGCTTTAACCCTTCCTATCACTCCTTTTCCTCTCTTCCCCTTTCCTATTTATTCTTTCCTCTTGCCCCTTTCCCTCTTTCCCTTTACTCTTTTTCCTCTGTCCCCTTTTTACTTTTCCTCTTTTTCCTTTCCCTTTTTCACACTGTTTTTTGTTTTACACGTTTTTTTGGATAAAATTGTCTGCGTTACACATTTTTCGGGTCGATTTTTTCGTAACGATTTTTTGAGGATGATTTTTTCGTGTTGATTTTTTGCCGAACCCCCGTGCCTAAAACATATTCATATTAAAAAGTGATGTAGTGATATCGTAAATACATTGTTTGTTTTGGTTGTTTATCTGTTAATACAGATTACGAATTTTTATCATCAGCAATTTTGTAAATTAAAACTTTCAAATGAGAAATTTTATTTCATCATAAAATTTATTTACAAATGTTTCTAAGCATTATTGATAAAACGAACAATTTAATTTAAATAATTTTTTAACGTTGGGAAATAATTTTTTTTTTACGTTTTTCTTTCACACTTATAATTTGTAAACTTTTTCTCGCTTTTAAATCGATGAGCATTTGTCAATTATGGAAAAAACTTAGAATATTTTAATTTACGAAATATACGTAACTGCCGGTACCGATAAAAAAAATTTTCGGTATTGACAAAAAGATTTTTAGGAAAATTTAAAATTATTGATTATTTTGAAAAATGAATTTTAAGAGAAACTTGAAAAAGATTTCAAAATATTAAAAATAATTTTCTGGAATGCCGAAAAAGATTGTAGAAGATTTTAAAGAAAAAATTTTCAATTTTGCAGTATTAAAAAAATTGAGAAAAATTTCGAGAATGGTTGAAAGATATTTAGAAGCTTTGACAAGATTTAAAAATAATTTAAAACAAAATGAAGTTTTTGAAGATTTCGAAAAAAAAGTTTTTCAAGAATTATGAAAGTTTTAAAAAGATTAAAAAAATTTCTTAAGATTCCTTGGAAATTTTCAAATATTTTTTGATTTAAACAAATTAATTTTAAGATGAAATTGAAGAAGATTTTAAAACATTAAAAATTTTTTTCTAAAATTTTGAAAACGAATGTAAATAACTTTAAAGTAAAAATGTTCAAGTTTGCTAGATTACAACATTTTAGGAAAAAATCGAATATGTTTAAGAGATCTTTAGAAAATTTAAAAATAATTGAAAACTTCAAAAGATTTCAAAAAATTTAAAACAAAATGTCGATTTTTAATTTGGAAAGGTTGCAAGAGAGTAACAATTTTTTCTTAAGATTCCTGGAAAAATTTTTAATGATTTTTTTGATAAAAAATTAATTTTGAGAGAAAATTGAATAAAATTTCAGATAATTTTCTAAAATTTCGAAATAATGTAGAAGATTTATAAACAAAATTTGATAATTTTGCAAGAAAACAATATTTTAGAAAAAATTCAATTAAGTTTTAGAGATACTTAGAAAATTAAAAAAAAAATCTCAAGTGATTTCCTAAAATTTCGAAAAGGATTGTAGAAGATTTTAAAGCAAAATTTTCCAATTTTGAAAGATTATAAAATGTTAGAAAAAATTCGAGTATGTTTAAGAGATATTTACACGTATTGAAAAGATTTAAAAGTAATTTTAAACCAGTAAAGGTTTAAAATTTTTTTAAATAAAATGTAGATTTTTGAAGATTTTGAAAAAAAACTTTTGAAGAATTATGAAAGGTTTTACCAGAATAAAACATTTTCTGAAGATTCCTGGGAAAATTTTTAATGGGTTTTCATTTTTAAAAATGAATATTAAGAGAAAATTGAAAAAAAAATTCGAAAATTTCGAAAAATAATGCAAAATATTCAAAGAAAAATTGTTCAGTTTTGGAAGATTACAAAATTTAAGTGAAAATTCGAGTAAGTATAAGAGATATTTAGAGGTTTTAAAAAGATGCAAAAATAATTTAAAAGTTGGAAAGATTTCAAAAAATTTTAAACGAAGTGTAAATTTAATAAAATAAACAACTTTTCGTAAAATTCCTGGGAAAGATTAAAGTGATTTTTTACTGAAGAAAATTGAAAAAGATTTAAGAAAATGTCAAAAGATTTCTAAAAATGTTAAAGAAAATCTGGAAGATTACAAGGGAATTTTTTTTAATCTTTAAAGATTTATCAAAATTTTAGGGATAATTTGAGTCAGTTTAAAAGATCTTTCAAAATTCATCTCTTGGTGTAAATTTAATATTTTTTGGTTAATAAAAAGATAACTTTTTGGTTGAGAATTAATCTGTTTTGGTTGATGATTCAATTATTTTGTTGAAAATTCGTATTTTCTGGATGAGTTAAAGTTTTTGATTCAAACTAAAAATCTTTTTTTATTAAAATATCAACTATTACATTTTGCGTTGAGAAATCATCTTTTTTTCTTGAAAAATCAACTACTTGGTTAACAGTTGAACTACTGTGTTAAAAATTCTTAATTTTAGTTAAAAATTCATCTCTGGTTGAAAATGTAACTATTTTGTTGAAAATTCGTCTTTTTTTAGGAAATTAATCTTGATAGAAACTATTTTGTAGAAAATTCGTCTCTTTTGGTAAAAATGTTATCTTTTCTGGTTAAAAATACTACTTTTTGGTTGGAAATTAATGTAGTATTTTATAATTAATTATTCACTTTTATTTAAAGGGTTATACATTTTCAATCCAAGTATTTTGGATAGGATAGAACTTCGCAACATGAGCATCGAAAAAGAAGTATTTCCAAATATGGCTAGCGATGGTGAATTATATGCTATGGATTTGGTAGGATTCTGGATGGATGTAGGTCAGCCTAAAGATTTTCTAACCGGTAAATATTTTCCTGATTGTTTTCGTAATTTTAATACTTTGCTTGATTTAAGAAATTATTTCAGGCCTCACAGACTAGTTTCTATTTACTCTATTTCTCGATTTTTGTCTTGGTCCTTAAAGTACAATTTTTTTCTTTGTTACTTCTTGCTATTTGGAATTTATGGAGCTGACGATGTAAATCTAAATATTAGTAAAAAACGTGGAACTTGTGAGTTATATTTTTTTAATAATTAGAAACCTTTTTAATTGTTATTATTTTTGTATAAATATATTTTTTCTTGGATAGTTTCAATTTTAATAAAAAGCAACTGGGAGTTGTAAAGAATCTCTGAGAATTGCAGCTTTTTTATACAACAAAAATTAAACAATAAAAAGTTTAAGTAACTATTATAGAATGGATAATTTTAACCTGATTTTTTGTTTCTGAAGAAAGTTGCAGTATCTCTTTCAAAATTAGTTACAATTAGAAATCAGTATTATACCTGGAAAAGCCTGGAAATGTCAGGGATTTTTTTCAATGTCAGGGAATTTTTTCGTGAATGTGCTTACACTTTTTAAATTCGTAATATAAAATTAAATAACAATGTTTATTTATTTGTAAAAGTAGCCTTATATTACTAGATTTAACTATTTTGAAAATTTGGCTTTTTCGGTCGAAACTTCAACTAATTAGGTAGAAATTTATTTATTTGGTTGAAAATGAAGTTTTTTGTTAAAAAGTCAAATTTTGGGATTAAAAATTCAACTGTTTTCTAGAAAATTCGTCGTTTCAGCTTGAAAATTCAACAATTTGGTTTAGATTTTTTCCCTTTCTCGCTTGGAAAATCTTTCTTGGTAGAAAATTAATCATTTTTGTTGAAAATTTGTCTTTATTTTGAAAGTTTATGTTTTTTAGTAGAAATTGTATCTTTTTTGGTTAAAAACGCAGCATGGTTTGGTTAAAAATGAATTTGTTCTGGTTGAGGATTCAACTACTTTGTTGAAAACTCACCTTTTTTGGTTGAAGATTCGTAATTTCGGTTGTAAATTCAACTACTATGTTGAAAGTTGAACTGCTTTGTTAAAAATTTATTTTTTTAATAAAGCTTTAATCTTTTTAATTGAAAATTCATCTCTTTGGTTGTAAATTTAACTATTTTTTTGAAAATTCTTTTTTTTTGTTGTTGAAAATTATTTTTTTTTGTACTGATCACTTCACTATTACAGTTGAAACTTGAACTATTTTTTGAAATTTTCTTTTTTTGTATTGAAAATTAATTGTTTCTACTAAAAAATTAACTATTCAATTTTTGGTTGAGAATTTATCTTCTTTAGTTGAAAATTCATGTATTTTTTTAATTTAACTAATTCTGTTGAAGATTCATCATTTTATTTGAAAATTCCTCACTTCGGTTGAAAATTTAACCATTTTTAGTTGAAAATCCAAAGTTTTGGTTGAAATTTCATCCTTTGTGGTATAAAATTAATCTTCTTGTTTGGAAATTCATTTTTTTCTTAAAAAATTCAACAGTTTGGTTAAAATTTGTTTTCTCTTTTGTATAGAAAATCTTTCTTCGTTGAAAATTCATATTTTTCGGTTGAATTCAACTGTTTTTTCTATGTAAAATTAGGATCTTTTTTTTGTTGAAATATCAGCTATTACATTTGTCGTTGAGAATTCATCTTTTTCGGTTGACTGTTGAACTTTTTTGTTACAAATTAATTTTGTGGTTAAATTTTTATCATTCTAAATGGGAATTCATCTCTTTGGTTGAAAATTTAACTATTTTTCGAAAATTTTTTTTTTTAAATTAATTTTTTTGTGCTGATAACTTGACTATTCTAGTTGAAACTTTAACTATTGTCTTGAAAATTTGTTTTTTTTTATTGAAAATTAATTTTTTTAACTGAAAAATTAATTATTCAATTTTTGGTTGAGAATTTATCTTCTTTAGTTGAAAATTCATGTATTTTGTTTAAAATTAAACTATTTCTATTGAAAATTCAACATATTAGTTTTAAATTCAACACCTAGGTTGCAAATTTACCTATTTTGTAAAAATTCTTTTTCATCTTGGTTGATAATTAACTTTTTTAACTTAAAATTCAACTATTCCATTTTTATTTGAAAATTGACCTTTTTAGATAAAAATTCAAATGTTTGGTTGAAATTTCATCCTTTGCGCTCTAAAACTAATCTTCTCGGTTGGAAATTCATTTTTTGCTAAAAAATTCAACGGTTTGGTTAAAATTGTTCCTCTCTCTTGTCTGGAAAATCTTTCTTAGTTGAAAATTCGTATTTTTTTGGTTGAATTCAACTGTTTTTTTTTAAATTTTTAAATAAGAACCTTTTTATGAATTCATCTTTTTCGGTTGAAAATTCAACTACTAGGTTGAAAATTGAACTACTTTGTTAAAAATAAACTTTTTTGCTCAAAGTTCAATCATTTTAATTTAAAATTAATCTGATTGAAAATTCTTCCCTTCGGTTGGAAATATATCTATTTATTGAAAATTAGTTTTTTTGTGGGTTGAAATTCAATTTTTTGCACTGAAAATTTGACTATTCCAGTTAAAACTTTAGTTATTTTGTTGAAAATTCGTTTCTTTCGGTTAAAAATAATTTTTTTTCAAACTGAAAATTTAAGTATTCAATTTTTGGATGGAAATTTGAACTACTTGGTTGAAATTGAGACTCTTTTGTTAAAAATTAATTTTTTGGGTTAAGATTTATAATTTTAATTTTAATTTTATCTCTTTGGTTGAAAATTAATTTTTTGTACTGAAAATTTGACTATCCCAGTTAAAACTTCAACTATTTTGTTGTAAATTCGTTTTTTTTGTTGAAAATTAATTTTTTTAAATAAAAATTTAACTATTCAATTTCTGGTTGAAAATGTGTCTTCTTCAGTTGAAAATTCATTTATATTGTTTAAAGCTGAACTATTTTGTTGAACATTCTTTTTTATCTTGGTTGATAATAAACTTTTTTAACTGAAAATTTAAATGAGTTTGAAATATAAGAAGGTAAAATAAAAATTTGTTTGAATTATTATTCAAATTCGTGGACTTCTGGGACAAATTCAAGAAATACATAATTATTTTATTAGTATTATTTATTTCAAGCCTTTCTAAATTAAACATATTAATTAGTTCCCTAGAATCGTTTACTATTAAGAAATTACTTATCATTTCACAAAGTTACTTTCTTAAATGAAAAAAATTGTTATTTAATTTTACATATTGATTGTACTATTTTTACACATTTAGGTATTTGAAAAGACTGAAAAAAATTATTTATAATAAACTCGTGAAATTGTATACATGCTCCAAGTTGATTGTTTAAAAAAATGCGAAACACTTGAATGGCTCCGTACTATGAAAAATTATACCTGGAAAAAACCTGGAATTTTCAGGAATTTTTTTCCAGGTTTTGAGTAGACACGCTGTACTAGTTTGTCGTCCTTATAATTTATAATTACATATTATGTAATAAACTGTGAGGCCTATATTTGAAATCAAAAATTCATCTAATCTAAAACTTTCCATTAGGAATGTGCTTGTACCTCACATCATTAAGGCAGAAATCACCTGAAAAATTATATTCTGGTCCCGGGATAATTGGTAACGTGATGATTGATCCTACTGCCAAAATTGGAAAGGATTGCCGAATCGGTCCTAATGTTACCATAGGTCCTGGAGTCACAATATCCGATGGATGTTGCGTAAAAAAATCAACTATTCTCGAATCTGCAATTATCAAAGAACACGCGTGGTTGGAAGGGTTAGTTTTTTCAAATTGGTAAATGCATATGCAGTAGATTCTCACAAAGCGCCCGGTGCTCGGGACCGACGTCCTCACCAAGCGCCCTTTTAGTTAAGCCACGCCCCTAAGTCTTGGCGGGAAATATCTCTGAGACGTATTGGCGGATTATTTGAGTATCTTCTTGCGCATGCGCAGATAATCTACGCGCAAGGCACTTGGCGCGAAAAGGCGCTTCGTGAGAGTGTAATGTACAAAAGATTAACTAAATTATCACAATATTTTGATATATTTTTCAAAATTTAGGTGTATAATAGGATGGAAGAGCGTTGTTGGTAGATGGGTGAGAATGGAAGGAACGACAGTTTTGGGCGAAGACGTTATCGTAAAGGACGAACTATACATCAACGGTGGTCAAGTATTACCACATAAAAGTATCGCTGCCTCAGTACCAGAACCACAAATTATAATGTGAAGAATTTAGTACAATGTAACCGACTCAAAAATGTACTCAATTTTTTTATTGGTTAAAGGTTTTTATGCCTTGTGCAATATCTTTGTAAATATTTTATAATATTTATGAAATATTTCAATATTAAAATTTTTTAATTAAGATTAAAATGATGTTCAAGTGGAAATTAGCTTTCCCTTGTTTTCTCTTTGCTCTCTTAAATTGAAGTTCAGGTACAGAATTTTATTTGAAACATTTCAGATATTTATTAAAATTAACAATTACCCTTATTTGATTCGAACAGTATAACATGAAAACTACTGTTTTTGATATGAATATATACAAAATAAACAAATATTCTAATGCTAAATGGACTTTAGATCGTATTTCAATGCTCTAAATTCATTCTGTCCGCAAAAATCGTTCTATATTTTCCTTCTTACAGTTGTATTCTGATGGGCATTGACCTGTCGTACCATATTCTATGGCTTTTCGAAATTCGGCCATTTTTTTCTTGTATTTTTTGTCCACTGTTGAAGTTCTGTAATTGAAAAGTATTGATAAATTAATGTTTTTTTTTTAATAATTAGAAATAAATTAAATTAATATTTTTTCCATTCAGAAAATTTTCCTTTCAATTAGACAGTTGAAAAATGTTCCAAAAAATTGATTCTTACTGTGGAATTAATTTCATAGCATTCACAATCATCTCAGCTGCTCCTAAATATTCGTTTGCTATTTGTGGCACCTCGCAAGCTGCTCTGTATAAACAGGTGTCTCCAATCAAGTATCCGACTGCTAAAGCGACTTCTCCTTCTGATACGACACTGTCTATATTACAAACAAAAATTGATATAATTATCTTTTTTTTAATTATTCTCAAGGATACACTCGGTTTAAGAGTATAGATAATGTACTTTATTTAATAATGAAGGTGCCTACCTTACATGAGAATTTTGTAAATAAATATAATTCTAATTTAGAACAGGGAATTTCGGAAATTAAATCAATAGTCGCCTTATGTTGAGAATTTTCTAAAAGAGTTATAATTCTGAGTCTGGAAGCGGAATAAAGAAATAAAATGTATAAAAATCCCGTGAGGAATTATAATTTTCTCTTGGAACTAGTAAGTTTTGTCATGGAACGAGAAATTTGTGAAAATTATTCAAATTCTGATTTATAACAAAGAAGTTTACGTGAACAATCCCTGTTACATACTAGAATTCGTCAGATTTTGATAGTTCCTTCTTCTGAATCAGAATTTGTTTCAATGTAATTTTTTTTTTGAAAATATATATTTTCCAGAATTTGAAACTTCCTGTTTCTATATTTTAGAAAAAGAGAGTTACTATATTTTTGAATTATAATAGAAAATGTGGTATATCAGTATAATTCTAACTTGGAAGAGAAATTTTGACATGGAACGGGAATTTTAGAAAATAGTTTTAATTCTAATTTAAAAGAAGGGAATTTAAAAAGGGTTTTAGACGGAGAGCTACCTACATAAAAACGGCTCGAAACCAGTCCCAAGATCAGAGCCTGAAAGTTGTAAGTAAAACCCTAGTACATCACTAAATGGCTACTCTGCCGGTGCGAAACGTTTGCGGATGAAAATGCCAGCCGGTTTTCC
>JAUELO010000094.1:300662-310705 GCA_032357855.1 Amphibolips quercusostensackenii | reverse complement strand
ATATTTGAAAAAGAAACAAAGTCAAAAATAATTAATCTAAACTAATTAATTAATTTAATTGGTGCTTATTTTTTCAACAGAGTATATAATATCTGAAAAAAAATATATATATAGAGAGAGAGAGATCGTAAATCATTTGCGAAATATTCACACCACATAATGCGCAATTATTAATTCTTGTATTTCGCTAAGTAGACTTTGATTCCCTTATTTTTATTAATTCCGGGCAATATTTCAATTCATGTAATATGTTTTAGCAACTTATCTAAGCATTTTTCATTGTTAGTAATACAGACAGGTATCCCAAAGATGTCTTCAAAATCTGCACTTATATAAAATCAGTAAAAATAGTATTTGAAAGTAATTTACATAGCACTTTTACAAGTTCTTTTTAATACTGACCAAATTGATTTTCACTAAATCAATCAGTTTTTATAACGCGCTATACTTTCCAATTCGTTTGTATGAAAATATTGTAGCTTCACACAAAATAGTTGAAAAATAATAAGTTCTTTTGATTTGAGCGGAAACGCAGTGTCTATGTGTACTGAAAAAATCCGGCTGATTCTCTCGAAATTTCGGTAGAACTATTCCCTTTTCCAGATCCTGATATTCGTAGTGAAAAAATCCGGCTGTTTTTATCGGAATTCGGTACACGTAGTCACGGCCCACAGTAAGGAAAAAGCATTTTTTTGGAAAAAAAATCAGCCAACTGCTCGCATCTCAACGGATCAGAGCTTATTTTTTTAAATACTCGTAAAGTATCGTACTTTGATGTGAAGGTGTACGTTTTTTGAATTTGTTATTAAGTAATTTGTTATTTAACTTAGGAATTGTGATTGGTTATATGTGCGATATCTGCTTAACTCCATTCACTGATATTTCTGCAAAAAAGTATAGAATTAGTAAATATACTTTTGTTTCTGAATGGCAGTATATTTCATACGAATTTTTATTCTTTACACAAGAAAAATTAATTTCGCAGAGAAGATAACTTTTCTATGCTTATAAATGCCAAATAAGTGAATTTATTTTTTTTTAATTGTTCAAATTATTACCTATTATTGTTGTTTGGTGCTTGTTCACAATTGAAAATTGATTCTTTATATTTTTATAACAAAATCTACGTGAGTAATACATTAGAATTCCAAAAATGCAGCAGTTAACAGTTACATGCATTATTTTTGTTTATAACAATTAACAAAATGTAGAATATTTATCTACAAGATACATTTTTAATCATAAAAAGTAAATTTACTAATTTTATACCTTTTTGCAGAAATATCAATGAAAGGGGTTAAGTGACTGTCGCAAGTATGACAAATTGCAACTTTCAAGTTAAATAACAAATTATTAAATAACAAATTCAAAAAACGTGTATTTCTACGTCAAAGTGCGATCCTTTATGAGTATTTGAAAAAAAGCTTTGATCCGTTGAGATTTGAGGATTCGGCTGAGTTTTGTCCTAAAAAAGTACTTTTTTTCTTACTGTAGGCCTTTCTTTCCTCACCCCTTAGGTAGTTTTTTCAGTTTTCTAGAAAAATTGTTTGAAAATTCATACTTGTTTATTTACCAAATGGAGGCTTCAAAGGGGTCTCCTATCAAATCAAAGAAACTTTTTTTGTTTTGCAACAATATGTATTTTTTATACCGAAAAATATTTTTAAAATCGCATTCTAGTAAGTTTTTCTACTTTTTCTTTATGATATACTCACTTGTGCGAACAGTTGTGAATCGAACACCCAAATTTTACCCGCTGTTAATTTTACCGGTTTTCTACTACGTTGGGTAATGAGGAGCAGATCTTTAATTCCCTGAGGTGGCAGATAATACCAATCGCTATTATATACAGCTTGCGCAAGTGCAAAACTCTGTAAACAAGTTAAATCATTAATTTCAATACAAATTAAAATCTATAGTTTAAAAAATCTTACCTCGAATTGAAGTGTTTCTGCTACGTAACAGTAGAGATAAAAATTCCCTATCATGTAAGTAAGCATGAGCACTATATAAACTATATCGTAAAAGACCGATTTTGAGTTTTTATCCGTCAAATACTAAAAAAGATAGTATGTGTGTTTACTTTCAATTTAACAATATCTTCAGGTCCTAAAACTATTAAGATTCTTAATTGCAAACGGAATTCTGCCACTTTCAGCTTTTTTCAGATTCCTTTGAATTTAAAATATTCTTTTTAAACTTAAGAAAAAATGACATTTAGATATTTTGAGTTTTTCAGATTGCAATAGGAAAACAGTTCATTCATTTCGTTCGTTATTTGAAAGAAATCAATTTAAACACAGAAAACATTCTATTGGACATAATTTTAGGACCTAAGCTTCTTTGTTTAAAAACTAAACGCGTAAAGTAATCTATTAGTCAATATTAAAAATTAACATTGAATTAAGAAAATATCGATACGAACAAAATGCAATATATGATTAGGAAAATTTGGAATGGAAACCCAGTTAAAAATCAACTTTTTTATTACAACATAAATATTATAGATTTATAGCTCTTACGAGCTGTCTACCGCTACGGAGTTTTTCGCACACGGAGAAAATCCTGAAACACAGAGTGCTTTTCTATACACGACTGGTTTGTTTATAAAAAAGATAATTTTATACAATACTGGTTAGTGTATACACACAAGATAACCGTTTATCGAGAGTAAACAGTCGTTTATGCTACAAAAATGCCAATAGAGCAGTGAGTTGTGCGAACTACACTACTCATTGCCTCATGATACACGACTGAGTAATGTATAACTCGTGGTACGCATTTCCGATTATTAGCGACCAAAGCCGAATAAGAAAGAACGCAGCAACAGCTGTCAGCCGATCGGAAATCAAGGAAGAAATCGGAATACTGAAATCGCGCATTGTGGTTTTGTGAACTTTTATAAACATTTATGTGCCAGACAAGTAAAGACAACGTTGAAACGTTCAAAGTTAGTTATTTTTCTCTAAATATTATTCATAACACTGATTTCTCTAATGAAAAATTAGTTTTTGTCATCCTTTGATTGCGACCCCTGATCATCGCGAATAGGTTACCTTATTGAAAAAAGCAACAAGCGATTCCGATATTACGAATTCTTTATCCATTTCTAATCCGCTAATAGCTGTTGCTGCGTTCGTTCTTATTCGGCTTTGGTCGATAATGATCGGAACTGCGTACTGCGTGTATCCTGAAGCAATAAGTAGTGTAGCTCGCACTACTTACTGCTCTATTGAAATTAGTGTAGCATAAACGACTGGTCACTCTCGATAAACGACGGTTTCGTCTTTATACACTAACCAGTAGTGTATGAAATTTGTTCTATAAACAAATCAGTCGTGTATAAAAAAGCATTGAGTGCTTCAGAATTTTATCCGTGTAGGACTAACCCGTCCTTCAGGTCATTTAGAGCTTACGTTACAGATAATTCCGTAATACTATGCCTAGCACTACATTTGACCGGTTAATTTGACAAAAAATTCCACAATGCTAGTAAGTAATTATCTTTTATTATTTGTAAAAAAAGTTGATGTCAAAAGTTCGATGTTAGTTGGAAAAGTTAATGAACCTCATTTTTTTAATTTAACTTTTTTGTCACTTTTACTTTGAATTTTTAAGAAGCATAAAAAGGAAATTCATAGCCGATTTCAAAGTTTATTTAAGAGATTTTTTATTAAAACGTTTACACGTATGCCACATACGAATTATCAATGAAATAAAAATTTATTATAATTCAATTCGCAACTTGGTAAGAAATGATACAACTGGTGAATAAATATTACCTGGCAGTTGACTAAAATGAGACGTGGATTACCTACCAGTTTCGTATAACGACACAAACTCTTAGGTACAGATTTAAGTAAAAAACAAGGATTATCTCTCTAAGTATGTGAATTCTACATGCCAGTCATGTAAAATATCGTGCGTCGGCAGAAAAAAAAAACATTCTTACTACGCCTAGATTCTGTGGAAATCCATGACTACCGCACACATACTTAAACACATCATAAAATTTATATTTATATAATTGGAAAGTTTTTTTTGTTAAAGAAGGGGAAGATGAAAAGTAGGAAGTCCAAACATAATTTTGGAAAAATTTAAAACAAGAATCTTCTCAAATATTTAAAATATCATTAATCAAAGTATAACTTTGTAATTTGACATCGCACTTATCCATATCGACATTATGGTTCGTATTCGTGACGATATTTTTTTTAATTCAATGATAGTTCCTTTCATGTTCTTTTAATGCTTAATTTTTTACTCACGTTTATAAGCTCGTAACCTTGAACACAAAACTGCAAGCTACACGCAGCTAATTGTGCAAATAATATAGGATTGAGAGTTTCTTTCATCATTCCAATACATCTTTTATGAGAAACAAAAATATCAGCATAAATAGCGAATAAAAAGATAAGAAATGCAATATAAATAAAATGGTAAACATATTCATTAATTATTATTCAGAAACCTGTTAATATGATCATGCTTGTGGATTATATGACTTGTCATGTTTCTGAAGTCTGTGAAAGAATTTTTGTTCTTCATTTCAGTGACACTATTCAGAATATTTAACTGCAAAATTTTAAATTGACCAGCCAGGTGAAGACCAATTTGAGAAAATAAACTATCCGTGCCACAGTAAGCCACATTTGCCAAAGTCGCACCTAGGCACCCCATAAAGTAAGTAATTTCAAAAATAGGACTATAATTCCACTTGTATGGAATGTAGCAATTAAAACATAAAGTGCGAGTTGCATTTAAATCAGTTTTTCCCCACACGTCGATATTCCAATAAAAAATTTGAACCAAACGAGAGATAGCGGTTGCAGAACCTAATCCAATTGAAATAGTTGATATTTTTCTGCCAACTCGACTATAATCTACCATTATATCGTATTCCTTCGATGTTTTGTTATCCCAGTCTTTGATAATAAAAGTAAGAAGTTTCTGCATTTCTAGTTGCAAAAAAAGGATAACATTAATTTTGGGACATTTTCTCATAAAAACTCATACGGGAGAATATATTGAAAACGTTTTATCTATGTAATGAAAAAGCATTGAATTTGCCTGAGAACCAAAATTAATTAGGATAGTGACAAAATTTACATTACTTTATTAGTACTTTAAAAACTCTTTTCACAAAGTCAGCAATTATGAATTTAGTTATTTTTCCAAACTTCGCAGAGGTGAAAATTTTCCTATTTTAAAGCTTTCTAGTTTAGAAACTTCTCCATTTAAAAATTTTTTACTATTGAAACAAAAAATACGCGTCTTATCAAAAAAATTACTGACAAAAAATTTTTAACTCTTTCTTGGATGAGCAACTTTTGTTTATTCATTTTTTTCATAGCTTGTGCCGTTTGTCCAAAAATTTAATTCTTTTGCTTTTCATTTTATTTTTTACAATTAAAACCAAAACTACCTGTTTCATTAAAAATTGATTGATAACAAATTTATTATTGAGCTTTCAAAAAAAACGTTTTTTTCTCTTGGCTTTTTTCATATCGTGCGTTGTTAGGCTTAAAATGTTCATTTTCGTTTTTTAACATCCTCATCAATGAGAAGGTATTGGTTTTATGTAAAAAATGACTTTTGCAGATTCCATTAAATGTCGACGTTTTGAGGCCCCCTGAGTCAGAAAAAATAGTTTTTACGTCGGTCGTCTTTGTCGTTGTCGTTGTCGAGTTTGAACACGATAACTTTCAACGGAATCATCGTGTTAAATTGCGCTTTGGCACACTTTTTAAGGGTGTGAAAAGAAATGACGAGTTCTTTAGTCAGCCATTTCAAATTAAAACTAAAAAAATTAAAGCATTTTCAAGAAATTTCAGACCACTTTTTTTAAGATTTAAAAATTCTATGCACGGATTTTTATAGTACACAAAAAGATGACCAATTTATTTTCATAACTTCTTTTAATAAAATGAAAATGGCCAAAGTTATAGCATTTACAAAATTAAAAAAAAAAAAAACTAAGATGAAAATTTTAGGCAAAACAACGCACGGTATCAAAAAAGTCGAGAACAGAAAAACGTTTCTCTTTGAAATCCCTACCATATCATCAAAAAAATTTTTTGAATTTCATTGAAAAATCGAAAATTGAAATTTTTGTTTGCACAAAAAATAATAAAAAATCAAAAGTTCCACTTTGCAGTTAAACTATGGAAGATACAAAAAAATATGTCAAGACAAAAATTATGCGTGGAAGAAAGAGCTACAAATTTTTCTTGCATAATTTTGTAATAAGATGCGCAGTTTTTGTTTTAATCGTGTAAAACAACATTAAATAAAAAGAAAGAAATTTGTACAAACGACACAAGCTACGAAAAAAAGTAATAAAACAAAAGTTGTTCACCTAAAAAAGAGCTACAAATTTTTTATTAATTATTTTTTTAAAGGTGCGTTGTTTTTGTCTTATTTGCAAAAAAATCATTAAAAATCAAAAAATAAAATTTTCGGACAAGCAACACAAGCTGCGGAATGAAATAATGAGACAAAAGTCTCAAGAAAAGGTCTCCAAGAAAAGGTCTACAAATTTGTCATAAATTATTTTTCAATCAAATGCGTAGTTTTAGTTCTAATCATAAAAAATAAAATCAAAAATAAAAAAACGAAATTTTTGGACAAACGGGACAAGCTATAAAAAAATAAAAAGACAAAAGTTACTCATCCAAAAAAAGAGCTAAAAATTCGTTACTGATAATTTCTTAATAGAAAGTAGAGTTTTTGTTTAAACGTAAAAATAAAAATAAAAATAAGAAAATTATATTTTTTGAAAAACGACACAGGTACGAAAAAAAATTAACTGACAAAAGTTTTTTACTTGGAAAGAATCTCTAAATTTTTTATTAATAACTTTTAAGACAGTATCAGTAGATTTTCTTTTAATCGTAAAAGAAAGAATAATTGAATTAAATTACTGACAGAACGGAACAAAAGACGAATAAAAATGAAAAGACAAAAGTTGTTCAACCAAAAAATATCTACAAATTTGTTATAAGCTCTTATTATAAAATATTTTAAATATAAAAAATTAACTTTTTGGAAAAATAACACAAGCTACAACATTTTATTTAACAAAATTTTTTGCCTAAATTGAATCTAAAAATTTGCTTAAAACCACCTTACGCTAAGATCGGTATTTTTAGTTTAAATCATAAAAAATAACATTGAAGATAAACAAATTAAATTTTTGGGGGAACCACACAAGTTGAGATAAAGTGCCTAATAACAAAATTGCTTTTTTTATAGCATTCGCAATTTTTTGAATTAAAATAAAAAAACAATGAAAATACGTACATATGTTTCAATACCAATGCATATTTGGAACTGTAATGACATAAATTCATCGAAACGATACATTTTTCAGAGTAGCTGAGATTAAAATTGAATGTAAAATAAGAAACAAATATTAAAGTTATCATGATAAATGAAATTTGTACTTCACTTTGTAAAATGTAAATAAGCAATTACAGGCCGAGGTACAGAAATGTAATATACATTTGATATAATAGAGTTGAACTCAATGTAGAAAAGTTCGCTCTTTGCACAAAATCGAGTGCGAAGCACGAGATACGTGATGAGAATGTGTTCGTTAGAGCCGGAGGAGCTTTAACAAAAGAGAATTCACAATAACCAAACAACAGTTGTTCATGCTTTGACCTTCAATTTTAAAAGGTATCTGCACGAATGTAGGGGAAATACAAAGACCGAACCCGTAGCGCGAGGAAAAAAAAAATTTCGAGCGCGAAGCGCAAAGAACCAACAGTCGCGCGCTCTAGACGCGCTCAAACTTGCGAGCCAAGCGAGCCGCGCGATGAGAACGTGCCTGCACAGCGGGTAGATTTTTTAAATTTGAAAATGCCATAATTCTGGTAATTTTTTTTTATTAAAGAAAGTCATAAGGATAAATTATTCGATTTGTTTTAATACTATAAATATCCGTACATAGAATTTTTGAGTCTTGAAAAAAATGTTCGCAAAAATTTTAAAAATGCTCTTTTTGAATTTTCATCCAAAATAGCTGGCTTAGAAACTCGTTCTTTCTTTTTTGGTCTTTAAAAACTGTGCCAAAGTACAATCTAATCTGATCAATCTTTCAAAATTTATCGTGCCTACACCAGACAGACATCTTCATAAGAATCGTTTTTTCTGACTCATGAAGTCTTAAAAAGTGCAGGCTTAATGAAAACCGTCAAAGTCAAATTTTACATAAAACTCATACCTTCTCATTTGAATGAGAATGTAAACAAACCAGCGAAAATGAAAAATTTAAATAAAAAAACGCACTTTATCAAAAAAAGTCAGGAAAAGAAAAACATTATTTTTTAGAAACCATACAAGATTATTATAACAACTTTTTAAATTTTCTTGAAAAACCGAAAAATCAAATTTCTATCTCACAAGAAACAATAAAAAATAAAAAATTCTCTTTTTTGGTCAAACTATGTAAAATACAAAAAAAATGGACAAAAGTTGTTCATCTAAAAAGAGCTACCAAATTTTTATAAATCATTTTTTGATAGAATGTGTAGTTTGTGAATTTAATCGTGAAGAATACCATTAAAAATAAAAAATTAAATTTTTGGAAAACCACACAAGGTGCGAAAAAAAATAATAGACCGAAGTTGTACACCCAAAAAAGAGCTAAAAATTTTTAAAAAATCATTTCTTGATAGGATGTGTAGTTTTTGATTTAATCGTGAAAAATACCATTAAATATAAAAAATTGAATTTTTGGAAAAACGACACAAGGTGCGAAAAAAAATAATAGACAAAAGTTGTACACCCAAAAAAGAGCTAAAAATTTGTTGAAAATCATTTCTTGATAGGATGTGTAGTTTTTGATTTAATCGTAAAAAATGACATTGAAAATAAAGGAATTAAGTTTTTGGAAAAAAGACACAAATTGCAATAAGGTCTTGATTAACATAATGGTTTTTTGTAGGATAAGCACTTTTAAAAATCATAAAAACATGATAATGTCAACATATCTGTTTCAATATGAATGCATACTATGAATTTTAATAATATAAATTCATTGCAATGATACATTTTTCAGGGTAGCTAAGAATTGAAATTAGTGCGAAATAAGAAAATAATATTAAAGCAATCATTAAAAACAAAATTTGTACATTATTTTGCAATATTTGAATAAGCAATCCCAGGCAGAGGTACATGAATAAATATAATATTCATTTAATATAATAGAGTCGAACTTAATGTAGAAAACTTCGCACTTTGGATAAAATCAAGTGCGAAGCAAGAGATGCGTGACGATCATGTATTTGTTAAGGCCGAAAGAGCTTCAACAAAAGAGAATTCACAGTCACAAAATTACAGTTATCGCCGTTCGACTTTTTATTTGAAAAGGTTTGTGCACAAATGTGGAGGAAGCAAAAAGACCGAACGGGTAGCGGGAGGTTAATACATTATCAAACAAAAAATATGCGACATATCAAAAAATAAGTTTTCACAAATTTTAAGACCTTTTTTGGATAAACAATTTTTGTTTCTACATTTTTTTTGTACCTTGCACTTGACCTTGCGCACTTTGACCGCAAAATGGAATTTTCAATTTTTAATAACATTTCGTACGATAAAAGTAAAAAGGTTGCGCCTTATAAAAAAAGGTTTCAACATAATTTGTTCACCTTTTTGAGCTGAACAATTCATTTATTTGTTTTTATATCTCGTATAGTTTTGGTGAAAAATGGAATTTTTGATTCTTGAAAAAATATTTTTGATGTTTAGACCTCGGTTCGTTGACTAAAAGTGACTGTTTAACGAAATCGATCTTTCCTTTTATGCCTTAAAAACGTGTGCTAAAACTCAATCGAATCTAATTAGTTTTTCAAAAAATATCGTACCCACGGTATACAGACATACAGACATAAGAACAGGTGTACTATATTTTTTTTTCTAAAATAGAATTAGAGCGTTTAAGGGGGATTACTTTAATGAAATCTCACAGTGTTAATACAGGTGCAGAACAGGAAAGTGTAAATACTGTCAAAATCAGCTAAAAAAGTTTGCGCAAT
>JAUELO010000094.1:201636-212335 GCA_032357855.1 Amphibolips quercusostensackenii | reverse complement strand
GACAACGAGGACAAAGAAAGGTGTCGAAGATACTGTCGCAGTCGAAAAAATCAGAAGAAGACATTTCCTGGCCTGGCCTGAGGGCAGACAAATCTCGAACATTCGTGCCTCCTCACGGCCTCCATGACCTCTTCAAAGTGACCAGATACTTGCATGGCTGCTCCAGGCTGTATTCTGAAAAAATTGAGTTTCTGGATTTAGAAAGCGTTGGGGAAAGCTCATAGTGGCTGATTGCTTGATAAAAGGTATTATACTCGTATTTACAAAAAATAATTATCCTTAATTAACCTTTGCAACTATCACATGTTAAACGTTTCTAATAGCCTGCACCGTTAGTTTTAATAGCATTGGTTAATTTTTTAATAAGACCCTTTGATTTAGTTCGTTTGAATATAATATTCTTAGCTGAAGAATGTTAAAGATTATGAAAATCGAGGTAAGAATGAGGGACCTTTTCATTCCTAATTAGTTATAAAAACCAGAGTAGAATCTTAAAATCATGTGACAAAAAATCAATTAATGATGGAAATTATTAGTGATGGACGTTATATCGGTGTATGGTGTGGATTGGCTATTAAAAAGATGAATTCTCAACAAAAAATGTAATCATTTTTATTTTAACCTAGATAAATTCTCCATTTTGAATCAACACAGCCTAATTAAATTAAAAGAGACATTTTTTAACAAAATAGTAAATAGTTTAGCCCTGAAACAAAATAGATTTATTTTGGACCAAACAGTTGCACTTTTTACAAAAAAGATAAAATTTTCCTAAAATAAATGAATTTAAAATAAAGAAGACCAGCTTTCTACCAAAATGTTGAATTTTTACTTATAAAGTAGAATTTTTCACCAAGAACATTAATTTTCAACCAAAAAAGACGAATTCTCAACAAAATACAAACACTATTAAAATAGTTGAATTTTTAACAAAAAAATGATTTTTTATCGAAAAAATAATTTTCAAGAAAAAACATAAATTTTTAATCAAGCAATTTAATTATCAACTAAGCATATTATTTTCTGCATAAAAAGAGATTTTTAACAAATTATATAAATTTTCAATCAAATATTATAATTTTTAAACTAAAAAAGGTCAATATAAAGGTCAAATAACAATAAATGGAATAGCTAAATTTTTATTGAAGAATTAATTTTCAATAAGGAAAAAGAACTTTCTACAAAATGGTTGAATCTTCTAGCAATGTGTTGAATGTTCAAGCCAAAACATGAATTATCTGCAAAGGAGTTGAATTTTCATTCCAAAATATAAATTTTCAATAGAAAAGTTAATTTGCAACAAAAAGTTGAATTTTCAACGAAGTAGTTCAATTTTGAGTTAAAATGTTATTTAAAAAAACATGTAATGTAATAGTTGATACTTCAAGCAATAAAGATTTTAACTTTAAATGTTGAACAGTTGAATTCGATAAAAAAAACGAATTATCAATAAAACATCAGAATCTTCAACTTATTATTAGTTTCCAACCAAACAGTTGCATTTTTAACCAACAAGATTAAATTTCTACCAAAGGTACTGAATTTTTATCAAAGTACATAAATTTTAACCAAATAGTTAAATTTTCAACCAAGAGGATTATTTTTTTGATAAATAGTTGAATTTTAAACTAGAAAAATAAATTTTCTACCAAAAAATAAATTATTAATTTCTGACTATAGTAAAACAAAATTTTTAACAAAAAAAATTAATTATTAACCATCGAAATAAACTTTAAAAAAATGTATCTTCAACTAAGAAAATGAATGTTTGAAAAGGTGGTTCAACTTTATAATATATTTTTTAACAATTCGATAGACATTATAGGATTTTAACTAGTATTTAACAATTAGAGATATTATTATCAAAATAAGAAAAATTTTGTGAGAGTAAAGTCAATTAGTCTACAGAACAAAATTTTTATGTTGAATCATATTATTTGTTTATTTGGTGAATAAAATAAAGGTTTCTAATAGCTTAGACATACTTTTTATACAAAGGAAGTAAAAAATTCTATTTTTTTTCCTAATTTCAACGCATCCAATGAAATATATCATAGGTTAAAAAAAAATTTCTTTCGCGCAGGGGTAAACGATGACTTATTCACATATTGAAACTAGATTTATGTTCAAACCAAACGAACTTTCTGCGACTTGAAAACTTATTAAAAACCAATTACTTTATTACCATGAGCCAGGGCTAACCGGGACACCCTGGGGAAATCGGGCCACTCATAAATTCATTTCTTACAATTTGATTTCTCTTTTTCTGAATAAAAATCTGTAAGATTTGAATTGACAAATTTTCTTTTAGAAGTTGTTTGATTCAGTTTCGTTAGGAAGTTCTGATAAAAATAATATTTACATAAGGTTAATATTCCCTGTATTTCCTTAAGTCGATTAAAAAACGCTTGCAAAACTTTACTTAAATTTTTTTATTTTTATTTATTTCACCTATCATATAGTTTATGGTCTCAACAAAATTATCTCAAATTTTAAATAAGATAAGGTGCATGGTTTTTTTTTTATATATAAGCATTTTTATGAAAAGTTTCGAAGTGACTTTAAATAATCCGTTAAAAGTTTTAAAATTCCATTTTAGGGTGCAAACATGCAGAACTTTTTGAATTATTTTCTTATTTTGTGTTCTTACACTTATAAGATTATGACTCTAAGCAACACATTAGGTTATGCTTTTATTGAACATAAGTATTTATTTTTTTACTTTTTACTCATCATATTAGTTTAATTTTATGATAAAAATTTCTATAAAACTTGTAAAAAATCAAGTTAAATGTATGATATTTTGCCATTCATTATTAGAAATCAGCGGTTTTGGCCTTTTGGTCGAAAGTGAACGCCCTGAGGAGTAAAGACGTACGCTAGGGTGTCCTAAAAAACACAATGTTTTTTGTTTTGGTCACGCATCCCCTAAACTTGTTTCATTTATTAAAAAAATAAGTGCGTATTTTTTTGTTTCTAAAAGTAGCTTAAACCGTTTTCCTGAGAACTTGAGCAGACCTAAAATTATTATAAATATCAATTATTGTTAATTCTCGTAAAAATAATTAGTGCTTGGCTTTTTTCCCTCTGCTTCTGGTACCATCAGTTGTTTTTTTCTAACAAACACTTATTATTTTTACGGAAATGTACATTAATTAATAGTTATAACCTTTTTGGCACTGTTTATTGCCCTGAGACCGTGGCTCAAACTTTTATTTCAAATAAAAAGAAATAACGCAGTTATTTTTTCACTGAATGAAACAAGTTTGGGGGTGCGTGATCAAAACAAAAAACATTGGTTTTTTTAGGACACCCTTACACATGCACTTCGGCTTTTAGTTACAAAAAAACTGTTTTAACCTTATGATATGCAAAAAGAAGTTCTAGAAATAATATATTTAAGGCTGTTGAATATAATTATAATTTCTTCGTGTAATTTGTTGAGATAAATCCGAAAATATATCTCACTTAGCCCCATCCTACGGTATCTTTCAATCAGTGACGTGAAGTAACTAGTTACTTTTTTTTGGTAAAGACAGTGGTAAAGAATTAGTAACTAGTTACATTTTCTTTAGTGACAGTAACTATAAAAATCGCTACTGTTTTTAGCTAAATTTGGAATATAATTCACGATTTTTTTTCATGACAATCAATCAATTGTATTGCTTTTCTAACCATTTTTTTCATTTTCACTATTCAAATTGTAAACGCTAGTTCTATTAAATCCAAAAAAGTAACTAAGAGTGACAAATTTCTAACCCAAGAAGTTACTAAAATTAACTATAAGTAAATACCGTGAATTAATTATGTGACAAACGTCCTTTGAATTTAAACAAATTTGAAAGAACTCGAAGAAATTTATAAGAATTCCAAGTGAACTTAAACGAATTTAGAATACATTTTCATAAAACCAATGGATTAAATAATAAAAAAAACAGAGTGAATTTACATGAATTTTAGAGAAGTGAGAAGAATTTGATGAAATTCTTAAAAATGCACGGTAAATTGAATTTTAAAAAATTAAGCAAAATTGAAAAAGGTTCAAACTATTTCTCTAATTTTAGGAAAATCAGAATAAATTAAAAAACATTCTGAGAAATTCATTCGAATTTAAAATTTTTAGAAAGAACTCAGAATAAATAAATAATGGTTCAGGATGAATTCCAACTAAATTGAAAAGAATTTAAGAAAAACAAAATCTTACACTAATTTCAGTAAAATTGGAGAAAATGTAGCAGAATTTAAGGGAACTCGAGAGAATTTGATGAAATGCATAAAAACTTGAATGATTATAATGGAACAAAATTTCAAAAATCAAAGAATTTTCATGAAATTGAGTAAAAGGGCAAAGGAGGAAAATTTAAAAATATTCCTACTAATTAAAGGTGAATTTAAGAATAATTTAAGTAATTTGAACAATATTCAAAATATTTTTTAAAATTGCTGAACTCATTAAATTTAGAATAAATTGAGAAAAATTCAAGGAAATTAAAAATATTTTAATAAAATGCCTAAGAATTCAAGATGAGTTTAAAAGACTTAGCGCTAAATCAAAAAAAAAAATCTATTGAATTGAGATTTTACTTAATTCAATAGATTTTTATACCTTTCAAACCTTTCAGAATTCCTTGAAAGGCCTTAAAACATTTCAAAAGCTCATGAAATTTGATGAATTTCTCTGAAATTCCATAAAATCCCTTAAAATAATGTCAAATACTTTAAAAAACTTAAAAAATTGTTTGATTTATCATAATCAATTGCAAATTTTTGAAAGCCCGTGGAATACCACAAATGTTGTTGCAATTTCTTCAAGTTATTTGAAATACATCCTAATTTATTAGAACTGTTGAAAATACTTGAAATTGCTAGAGTACCTTTAAAGTCTTTTAAAATGTTTTTTAATCTCTACAAATCCTGTGAAATTCCTTAGGATGTTTAGAAATCAGTTGAAATCCTGCGAAACTTTTTGAAATCTTTAGAAGTAACTTAAGATCTTTAAATTGTTTGAAATACCTTAACAAATCTTAAAATCTTTAAAAATAATTCTTGGTCTTTAAAAATATCTTAAAAGTCCCTTAAAACATTTTGTAACAGGCAGCAACTTTTACAAGTTTTGTAATATTTCGTAGAATAAGTTAAAACCCATTGAAAACTTTTACGAAATCATTCAAATATATCTGCATCCATATAAGTCTTCTAAAATAAGTTAAAATCCATTAAAATGTTGTGAAATCAAAAAAACATTTTTATAAATAACTTGAAATTCCGTGAAATATTTTGAAATACTTCGACAATCCTTAAAGAATTTTAAAATACTTTGGGATCTCTAGAAATCTCTTGAATCCCCTTCAAATATTTTGAAACTACTTCAAACCTTCAGATGTTTTGTGATATTTTAAAATATTTTGAAAACCATTGGAAACTTTTAAAAGATTGTTAAAATTGTTTTGAATCTCTCTTCTAATCCTTTCATAGGCCATGACATTTTCAAGGATTCTTTGAAATCCCTAAATATATACTTGAAACTCTTTGAAATCCCATAAAATTTGTTTTTCTTAAAATTGTTTAAAGATATTTAAAATGCTTTTGGACGTGCTGGAGAATCTCTTGGAATATTTTGAAATACCTTTAAAATCTCTCAAATCTTTTAAAATACTTTTCAAGTCTTAAAATAATTTGAAATCGCTTAAAATATTTTTAAATTGCTTGAAATCCCAGAACATTTTTTATTTTATTTTTTTAAAATGTTTAAAAAATTTTCGCAAAAATCTAGAAACAAAGTGGATTTCTGAATAAATTGGCTTTGAATATTTTTAGAAAAACCGCAGTTTTGTTACTTTTGATCTTTTCAAAAATATTCCAACGAATTTCGCAAGATGACGAGAAGTTATATCAGGACCATAAAAAGAAAGATAAATACCTATATTATATTAAGAAATATTACACTATTAACGAAAATTTAGAACATTTTTTGATAGTCCGCGTTTTTAATTTTCACAAATCAAATACTTATAACTTTGTCTAATTTTTTTATTTTATTTTAAAATTGATAATAATAGTAATTCTGTGACTTGATTATAGGCTGCTTGCCTGATTTGGAAAAAAAAACCATACTTCATTAAAATTAAATTTTAAATACTGTCTAATTGGTCCTTTTAAGGTGTTTCCTAAGGCTTGTTTTTGAGCCCATGCATTACAAATGACAACCTTTCTCCTACAAGGATTAATTGTTTAATATAATATTTCAAACAAATAATCAAAAAAGCAAAATACATTCCAGCTCAGAGCCCTTTTTTTAAATGGTCTTGTTGTTGTTTTTTTTTAATTATCAAAAATATGCTGGAATTATGCGCCTGGGAACGAGCAGTCCGCCACAAGGAAAGTACCCATGATGAACGGAAAACAGGCGTTCCCCTGATTTTTCCGACTGTTATCCACCTGGTTTCGGTTCATCATGGGTACTGTCTGTGGCGGGTGGCTCGCTCTCAGGCGCATAAATTCAGCATATTTTCGATGGTTAACAAAAAAACAACAGCAAGACTATTTTCCGAAAAAAGGGCTCTAAGCTAGATTGTATTTTGCCCTTTAGATTATACAGGATCAAAACCAAAAAATCAAGGCCTAGGAAGCATTTTAAGGCTAACCAGACCATTTTTTCTTGCAACTAGGAAGCGGCCTTGGGTCGCTGGTCTTTTTAAAAAAGAATTCTTTCGGGTTCAATTTTCAATGAAAAATATCAATTTTTAACCGAAAATAGAATTGCTACATTGCTGATTAAAAAATGTCATTCTCAAGCAAAAGAATAATTTTCAACAAAATAGTTACATTTGCAACAAAAAAGGTGAATTTTCAACTAAAATGATAAATCTTTAAAAAAAATTAACTTTTAATAAAAAAGCTCGACCCAAAAGATACATTTTTTTGAATGAAATAGTTGAAGAACTTTTAAGAAAGACGGTGATTTTTCACGAAAACAAGGTAATAATCGAGGAATACATTCTTCCAAGTGAAATTAATGTGAAACAAGATTAAATTTTTAATCAAAAATAAAATAGTGAAATTTTCAGATAAAAAAATTAGCTCACATAAAAAAAAGAATTTCAAACAAAAAAATTAGATTTCAAACCGAATAGGTAAATGTTACAAAAATATTAATTTTTTATCAAACTAATAGTTCAACTTTCAATCAAGTAGTTGGATTTTCAACTAAGAAAATAATAATTTTCAACAATATATTTAAATTTTGAACAAAAAAAGATCAATTTTCTATTAAGAAGATTACTTTTCTACCAAAAAATCGAATTTTCAAAAAAGTTGTTGAATTTGAAAGCCAAGAGGACGAATTATTTACAGAAAAGTTGAACTCCACACTCGAAAAATATAATTTTTTTCTAGAAAGTTTAATTTTCATAAAAAAGTTTAGTTTTTAACTAAGTAGTTAAATTTGAACCAAAAATATACATTTTTAACAAAAGTGTAAGTTTTGAACAAAAGGTTAATTTTTAACAGATTCGTTTAATTTTCTACCGAACTGTTGAATCTTTAAACAGATTAATTTATAACCAAAAATTTGCTTTTTTAACCAAAAAGGATGAATTTTCAACCAAGAAAATTAATTTTTGACCAAAAAAGACGAATTTTCAACAACATACATGAATCTGAAACTACAAAACATCAATTTTCAATAAAAATATCAATTCTTAATTAAAAATGAAATTATTACATTGTAAGTTAAAAAAAAATTAATTCGTTACGAAAAAAAAGGAATTGTCAACTAAATATTTATATTTTCAACTGTAGAGATAAATTTTCAGATAAAGTGATGAATCAAAAAAAAATTTCAACAGGAGTTCAATCCAAAAGATGATTTTTTAACCCGGAAGATTAATTCTCTAAGAATTAAATACTTAAATTTTATACCAAAAACATTAAGTTTAGACCGGAAAAAGCAAATTTTGAACAAAAAAAATTAATTTTCACCTAGAAAAGTTCATTTTCAATAAAAATATAAATTTTTAGCTGATAGTAGAATAGTTACATTGTTAGTTAAAAAGTTAATTCTGAATCAAAAAACTCATTTTTCATGAAATAGGTACATTTGTAACAAAAGATGCAACTAAATGATGAATTTCAAGAAAAAATTAACTTTTAATAAAAGAGCTCAACCCAGAATATGATTTTTAACCCAAAAAATGAATTTTTTTGAATGGAAAAGTTAAAGAACTTCTAAGGAAGGCGGTGATATTTTACGAAAATAAGGTAATAATCGAGAAATACATTCTTCCAAATGAAATAAATGTGAAACAAGATTAAATTTTTAATCAAAAATAGAACAGTGAAATTTTCAGATAAAAAAATTAATTCGCATAAAAAAAAAGAATTTCAAACAAAAAAATTAGATTTTAAACCGAAGAGGTGAATGTTACAAAAATATGAATTTTTATCAAACTAGTAGTTCAAATTTCAATCAAGTAATTGGATTTTCAACTAAGAAAATAATAATTTGTAACAAAATATTTAAATTTTTAACAAAAAAAGATCAATTTTCTATTAAGAAGATTAGTTTTCTACCAAAAGATCGAATTTTCAAGAAAGTTGTTGAATTTGTAAGCCAAGAGGACGAATTATTTACAGAAGGGTCGAATTTTACACTCGAAAAATATAATTTTTTACCAGAAAGTTAAATTTTTATAAAAGCAGTTTAATTAAATCCTTAACCAAACCAGATTAATTTATAACAAACATTTGCTTTTTAAACCAAAAAGGATGAATTTTCAACTAAGAAGATTAATTCTCGACCAAAAAAGACGAATTTTTAACAAAATACATGAATCTGAAACTACAAAACATCAATTTTCAATAAAAAATAGCAATTTTTAATTAAAAATGAAACAACTACATTGTTAGTTAAAAAAAATTAATTCGTTACGAAGAAAAAAGAATTTTTAACCAAATAGTTACATTTTTAGCCAAAGTGATAAAATTTCAAAGAAAGTGATGAATCTTAAAAAAAAAATTTCCAACAAGAGTTTAATTCAAAAGATGATTTTTTAACCCGGAAGATTAATTCTCTAAGAATGGAATAGTTAAATTTTCTACCAAAAACAAGTTTAGACCAAAAGAGGCAAATTTTGAACCAAAAAAATTAATTTTTACCTAGAAAGCTTTAATTTTCAATAAAAAATATGAATTTTCAGCTGAAAATAGAATAGTTACATTGTTAGTCAAAAAGTTAATTGTAAATAAAAAAAATAATTTTCCACAAAATAGGTACATTTGCAACAAGAGGTGATTTTTCAACTAAAATGATGACTCTTGAAAAAAATTGATTTTCAAAAAAAGAGTTAAGCCCGAAAGATGGTTTTTTATTCAAAAAGATCAGTTTTAATAAATGAAATAGTTGAAAATCTTTGAGAAAAAGAAAGAATTTGTAGCAAAGTAGTTCAACTTTTAACCAAATAGCTGAATTTTTTAGAAAAAATGATGACTTGATCAAAATAGTTGCATTTTCAACCAAATACTAGAAATTTTAACCAACCGAGATGAATTCCGAGCTAATAATATAATGGTGGATTTTTAAAAGTAGTTAATTTTTTTTATTGGGTTCACTCAATTTGGTTCGCATTTCAGCGAAAAAAAATCAAGAAAAAGAGGAGAAAGGCTATGTTTCTTGAAAACCCCTAACTACTATCTGTTCAAAAAATTTAGATACTTTGATTTTTATTCAGATTATACTAAACCTCAGTAAAAAAAATTCAAAAATTATAGGACAAGGTACATATTGCAGATTAAGATTTTACCTGTACTGATACAGAGTTTTGAATTTTTCAGTCGATTAACGATTATTTAGTAGCAAGTGAAAGGTGAAAAAGTACCATTATCTTAGGATCATTTGAGAATACTCAACTTTGAGTGTCTGTTAGTCCATGAAAATGAAAATTCTGCAAAAAAAAAAGAAGAATTTAATTGATCCTTCGTGTACACAGTGGTAAACTTTGAAGTCAAAAATAATCATTATCAAGTTAATGACAAAAGAGTAGTAGTAGTGGTAATAGAACTAGTATCGAAAATCATTACTTTTTATCAAAATAGTCGCCTTTTCAACAAAATGAAAAAATTTTCAACCAAATACTAGAATTTTTAGTCAAACAAATTGTACATTTTTAGCTTTTGAAACGGGTGTATGTAGTATCAGTAAAAAAAATGTTAGGCTTTAATGTTTAAAAAATTATGTTCTAATTCGGAAAATACAAAGAACTTTACAATTATCCAAGCACCTGTACTCACAGCAGGAGACCTTGCCTGCGCTACTGCTACTCTTACAACTAGGTTCCTCAAGCATCGATAGTTTTGATTAGAATGTATCCCAAAACTGTTTGAATAGTCTTTCTACAACTATTTATAGTTTCCAGAACCACCTACAATGAAATCGCAGCTGATTCCCCTTTCGAAATGTCTCAAAATTACGTTTTGTGATACTTACTATGAGTGTACTATAATGTACTTTGCACTGCATGGTAATTAATTACACATATAGTATACTATGCTAAATATTAATAAATATGTGACATTAAGCTGATCCAAAAAACGCTTTTTGAGCTACAGGGCAAGATGACCCGCCAAAAGTTTCCATTCCCGGAGAAAGAAAATCTGTAATTTTATTTTTCGAAATTCAAATGTTAACACGTGCCACCGGGCA
>JAUELO010000094.1:169688-183156 GCA_032357855.1 Amphibolips quercusostensackenii | reverse complement strand
ATTGTTTCTACTATTTTAAAACATCAGGCAAAAATTTTCTATGTAGATATGTATGTATGTGTGTATATGTGTATATGTATATAAATAAATATATATATATATATATATATAAGTTTTTTGGTTTTACTCAGAGGACGACCACTAACCTGCCGAAGACTGGTGCCCTTCACAGTATACTCCAACCAAATCTCGGTTTAACTGAGTGAGTCTCGTCTACCGTGAAAGGGAAACGACTTAATGGTATAATAATAATAATATAATATCAATGGATGAAAATATGAACAAGCGTTGACAAACTGATACGCGTTCAGAAACTGGTGCGTTCACCCTAATTTTCCTTAATTTGACCCAATCTGTTTTTCACATGATGCTACACTTAAGCAAAATCTTTTAACCCTACCTTGAGTTATAACTTGAGTCCTATAATTCTAAAGTAAGGTCAAGAGAAAAACTATGCTTTAACGCTAAAATTTTCGCGGAACGTTTTTTCAATATTTCCGTGCAACTTTACACAAATTTTGGATAAAAAAAAAATCTTGCGCAGCAATTTTCTGTCAATATTACCGTGCAACATTGACACGACTTTCGATATGAAAATCGAATGTTGTAATTAAATGTTTATCCATTATTTCCATACAATATTCTAGCAACTTTTGATATAAAGAAAAAAAATCTTTCTCAGCAATAGACCATCAATATTACTGTGCAGCATTCACACAACATTTTATAAGAAACATGAATGTTATAAATAAATATTTCTGCAACATTGTCGTACAATATTACAGCAATTTTTTGTACAAAAAAAATATATTTTGTGTTGCAATGTTTTTGAAATATTTCCGTGAAATATTGCAAGTGTTGGACATTTCCTAATTGCAGCTACATTGATGTAATGTTAAAAAGGATATTCCGAATATTGTGAAGCAATATCGCTACAATATTTAGAAAATATTGCGTGCTATTGGGGTAGTGCTACTTACTAAAATTTTGAAAAAGGTCATTGTGAAAGAAAAATTGTACAGAAAACAGTTTCGACAAAGAAATAATAGAAGATTCGCTAGCAGAAATATAATGTTTTCAACATTAATGGAAATAATTAAAGTATGTGCAAAACATAATTATTGTCGTACATGATTAAGGCCTCATCATGGGGGCAAGCGTGACCAAGATAATAGTTTGCAAGTGCTTAGATGGTACATGTATAATAAGTTTGTTTTTTTTGATTTATAATAATATCAAGATAACATTTCCTAATAATTTTAAAATAAATGCATAGAAGGCAATAACAAAATCCAACCATTTTTGTTGAAAAGTCTACTACATATTTTATTTTTACTCTAGTTTACTTTTTAATCATAAAAGATTAATTTACAATAAAATAGTTGAATCTTCAGCTAAAAAAGATGAATACTTTACAAAATATTTTCACTAGCAATCGCATGATTTAATTTTCTACCTGATTGGTAAATTTTTATGTTAATTTTTAAGAAAATAGTCGACTTTTAAAAAAACAAACAAAAAATTTAATTCAAGAAATAAGGTAAAATTAAGTCAAGTTGTTGAATTTTCGAGCCAAAAGTACAAATTTTCAATAAAAAAGTTGGATAAAAAAAAATCTTTAATAAATTAGTTTAAACTGTAACCATATAGTTGAATTTTTAACCGAACAGTTAAATCTTTGAGCAAAAAAATATTTTGTTGACAAAATAGTTCAAATTGCAACTAATAAGCTTAAATTTCTACCAAATTGTTTAATTTTCCAATTTTTTATAACACAGCCGAATTTTGAAACAAAGATAATAAATTTTCAAAAAAAAGTTAATTTTCAACAAAATAGTGAATTTTTAAATCAAAAAGAAGCTTTCCATTCAAGAAAGAAATAAATTACACTAAAATTATTGAATTTTCGAGCCAAAAGATAAATTTTTTACAGAAAAGTTAAATTTTTAACAAAAAAAATTATTTTTAATAATATAATTTAACTTGGTTTATATAGTCAAATTTTTCACCAAATTATTAAATCCTCAACCAAAAAGAAACCCTTATAGTTAAGAAAGTCTTTCTACATTGTTGAAAATTAATTTCTTTGGTTCAAGATTCATCTCTTTGGTTGAAAATTTAACCATTCCATTTTTATAAAATTAATCTTTTTCGTTCAAAAATCATCTTTTGGGATAAATGTTTCACTGTTTTGTTAAAAATTAATTTTTGTAAGATTCATGATTTTAGTTGAAAATTTATTAATGTATTTAATTAGATTTTTTTGATTTAAAACATTATGATTTCCTTTTTTTGAAAATTGATCTTTTCTAGTTCAAAAATTTAAAAATTTTGTTAAAAATTCATTTTTTTCGTTAAGAATTTTCCTTCCAGTGTTAAAAATTAAAATCCATCCTTTTATTAAAAAAAAAAACAAACTATTTGTTTGGAAATTAATTTTTTTTGGTTAAAAATTAATTTTTTATCTGAAAACTTAACTATTCAATTTTTTTAGAATTCATCCTTTATAAGTTAAAAATTCAACTGTTTAGTACAAATTCAGGTATTTTGTTAAATAATTATTTTTTTGGTTGAAAGAAAATCTTGCATGTTGAACATTTTTTCTTTTGTCCTGAGGATTCAACTATTTGGTTAAAAAATAGCTTTTTTGGTTAAACTCAACTGGTTGAAAATACTTTTTTTTCTGATAAAAAATTATTTTACAAACTGAAAATTGGACGATTTTATATTTGTTTTAAATATACATTTTTTATTTGAAAATTTAACTGTTTGGTTAGCATTTTGTGTGTTTTGTTAATAATTGCTTTATTGTTAGAAAATTATTCTTCATAGCGCAAAATTAATTTTTTTATTGAAAATTGTACTACTTGGTTTAAAGTTAAACTAATTTTTTGAAAATTTCTTTTTTGTTGTGGTTTCTTCATTTTTGTTGAAAATTTATACATTTGGCTGAAAATTTAAGAATTTTGTAAAAATTAATTTTTCAAGTTGGAAGTATTCCATTTTTAGCTGAAAATTAATTTTTTTTTTTAAATTCAGGTATTTGGTTAAAAATTTATGTATTTTGTTGCAACTTTGGCTTATTAGAAGAATATTAATCTTCTTCGCGAAAAATTGATTTTTTTATTGAAAATTTCACTACTTTGTTTGAAGTTAAACTCCTTTTTTGAAAATTTTTTTTGTCTATTAAGTTCATCTCTGTTACAAATTCATCTCTTTGGTTGAAAATTTAACTATATTGTTAGAAAATTCGTTTTTTGTTAAAAATTAATTTTTTAACTTGAAGTTTATTTATTATTTACTTCTTGGTTGCACATTCAACTTCATGCTTGGTTGAGATGCCTTGGTAATTTTTTGTTTCTTCAAGATTCATCAATTTAGTTGAAAATTCATCTCTTTAGTTAGTTAGTTAGTATTTTAAATGAAATTGTTATTCCATTTTTTGTTGAAAATTCATATTTTATATTCAACATTGATCTTTTCAAGTTTAAAATTTAAAAATTTGGTTAGAGTCATTTTTTTGTTAAAAAACAATCTTTAATTTGAAGATTCATCTATTTTGGTAAAAATTGCATCTTTTTTGGTTAAAAATCACAACTGTTTGGTAAAAATTGAATTATTATAATCAAAATTTAATTATTTGGTAGAAAATAAATTTGTTCTTAAAAAATCTTATTTTTATGTTGAAAATTTAACTGGTTTGTGAATAATTTGTTTTTTTTTTACTTAAAAATTCAAGAATTTTGTTAAACATTTATGTATTTTTTTTAAATTTGCTGTTTTTGGTAGAGCAGCAACCTTTTTGGTGAAAAATCCATCCTTTTAGTTACAAATTTAAATGTTTGTTTAAAAATTCATTTTTCCTTAGCTGAAAATCAAATTTTTATCTGAAAATGTAATTATCCAATTTTTTTGTAAATTCATCCGTTATAAGTTCAAACTTCAACTGTTAAGTATAAAATTCAGGCATTTTGTTTAATAATTATCTTTTTGATTGAAAAAATAATCTTGTTTGTTGAAAATTTTTTCTTTTGTGTTATGGATTTAACTAAGTGGTGAAAAAATCACCTTTTTTGTTCAAACTGAATTAGTTAAAAATACTTTTTTTCATAAAAATTAATTTTTTAAACTGAAAATTTGACGATACCATGTTTGGTTCTAAAAAGATTTTTTTTCAGTTAAAAATCCAATTATTTGGTTAAAAATTCATCTAATTGGTGGAGGATTCAACTATTTAAAAAAAAACTTTTTTTCGTTTAATTCAACTAATTAAAAATGTGATTACTGGCAGAAAATTTATCTTTGACAGTGAAAAAGTATTTTTTTGTCAAAAATGAATTTTTTTTTTAATTCACCTAAAGAATCTTCATCTAAAATAAACAATCTGCAACTAGAGAGTATTCACTTTAAAAATATATTTGAAAAATAAAAATTTTTTTATTAATTTAATTTAAAAATTAAAAAAATTTTTTTTAATGTGTAAAAATTAATGTTGTCTTTTAAGTTGATTAAAAATTAAACAAATTTTTAACTAATCACATTTTTTTGAGTTGAGGATTTAATTATTTTTCTTTTTTTGTTAAAGATTTATAATTTTAGTTGAAAATTCATCTCTTTGCTTGAAATTTTAACTATTTAAAAAAAAAATTTTTTCATTAAAATTAATTTTTTAAACCGAAAATTTGAGTATATTATTTTTATTTAAAAAATTCACTTAATTTTAGTAGAAAATTCAACTATTCTGTTGAAATATCATGTATTTTGTTAAAAATTTGTCTTGCTGGTAGAAAATTAATCCTCTAGGCTGAAAATTCATCTTTTTTGGTTTAAAATTCAACAACTTTCTTTAAAAATTTTTTTTTGTTGAAGACTCATAATATAAGTTTATAATTATTTTTTTTATCTAAAAATAAATTATTTTAGCTGGAATTTAAATTTTTCCTATTTTTTTATTTAAAATAAAAATCTTTTTCGGTTGAAATGTCAACTGTTTTTGTTTCAAATTGAAATTTTGTTGATAAAACTTAACTTTTTTAGTTGAAAATTCAATTAGCTTGTTAAAATTTTATGTATTCTGTTAAAATTTGTCTTTATTTAAAAATATATTTTTTTTTAATCGAATAAATCGGCTTTTTCGATTGAATTCCACTATTTTTGATAAAAATTAAAATATTTTTTGGTTGAAATAATAAATGTATCTTAATTTTTAATTTAAATCTTTTTTGATTAAAATATGAGCTATCACATTTTTGTTTTAAGAATTCAACTTTTTCATTAAATATTTACTACTTAGTTGAAAATTATTATTTTGTTTAGTTGAAAATTATTTATTTGAACTAAAAGTTTGAGTATTCCATTTTTGCTTGAAAAAAAATTTTTTTTTAGTTAAAAATATAACTAATCGTTTGAAATATCTAGTATTTTTTGAAAAATTTGGCTTTTTCGGTAGAAAATAAATTATGGTTGAGAATTCATATTTTTTGGTAAAAAATTAATCTTTTGGGCAAAAAATAATTTTTTTAAAAATTTTACTACTTGGTTGAAAGTTGAACTGCTTTGTTACAAATTCCTATTCTTGATGTATCATTTTAGGTCAAAATTCATCTGCTTGGTTCAAAATTTAACTATTTTCTCGAAAATTCGTCTTTTTTTTGGTTGAAACTTAATTTTTTTAACCGAAATTTCAAGTATTCTATATTTGCTTGTAAATTTATGTATTTTGTTGAAAATTTGTCTTATTGGTAGAAAATTAATTAATTAATTAATCTTCTTGGCGCAAAATTAATTTTTTTATTGAAAATTTTCATACTTGTTTTAAAGTTAAGCTCCTCTTCCATAATTTCTTTTTTTGTTGTAGTTTCATCATTTTTATTAAAAATTCATCTCTTTGGTTGAAAATTCAACTATTTTTTAAATAGTCGTTTTTTTAAATTAATTTTTTAAAGTGAAAGTTTAGGTATTACATTTTTGGTTAAATAGATATTTTTTTGTTGAAAATTTAACTATTTAGTGAAAAATCTATGTGTGTTATTGAAAATTCGTCTTATTGGTAAAAATTAAACTTCTTGGCACAAAATTAATTTTTTCTTTTGAAAATCTTACTACTTGGTTTAAAACTGAACTCCTTTCTTAAAAATTCTTTTTTTTTTGTAGCTTCTTTATTTTTGTTGAAAATTCATCTCTTTGGTTGGAAATTTAACTATTTTTTAAATAGTCGTTTTTTTTTAAATTAATTTTTTAAAATGAAATTTTAGGTATTCCATTTTTAGTAAGCAATTGATTTTTTTGTTGCAAATTCAACTATTTAGTTAAAAATTGATAGAAAATGAAACTTCTTTTTACAAAATTAATTTTTTTTTGAAAATTGTATTACTTGGTTTAAAGTTGAACTCCTCTTTTTGTTGTAGTTTCTTTATTTTAGTGGAAAATTCATCTCCTTGGTTGAAAATTTAACTATTTTTCGAAAATTTGTTTTTTTTTCATGTAGGTGTAAGTTTTCCATGTTTGGTTAGAAATCGATATTTTTTGTTGTTGTAAATTCAACTATTTATTTGAAATTTTATGTGCTTTATTGAAAATTCTTCTCATTGGTAGTAAGTTAAACACAAATTTTTTTTTTTTATTGAGAATTTTAATACTTGGAAGTTGAACTCCTTTTTTGAAAATTCTCTTTTTTGTTTTAGTTTTTTTATTTTAGTTGAAAATTCATTTCTTTGGTAGAAAATTTAACTATTTCTTCAAGATAGATCATTTTTAAATTAATTTTTTTAACTAAAGGTTTGAGTATTCCTTTTTTAGTAAAAAATTGATTTTTGTTGCTGCAAATTCAACTATTTAGTTGAACATTTATTGAAAATTAAAACTCTGCGTACAAAATTAATTTTTTTTTTTTAATTTTGCTACTTGTTTTGAAGTTGAATTCCTTTTTTTGCTGTATTTTCTTTATTTTAGTTAAAAATTTATCTGTTTAGTTGAAAATTCAACTATTTAAAAAATTTTTTTCCTAAAGGTTTAAATATCCCATTTATATTTGAAAATTTATCTCTTTGGTTGAAAATTTGACTATTTCTTGAATAGTCGTTTCTTAAAAATTAATTTTGTAAACTAAAATTTTAGGTATTAACTACTTGGTTTAAAGATGAACTCCTTTTTTCGTTTTAGTTTATTTATTTTAATTGAAAATTCATCTTTTTGGTTGAAGATTTAACTATTTTTTGAAAATTCGTTTTTTTACTGGAAGTTTAAATATTCCATTTTTTGTTGAAAATCGATATTTTTTGTTGAAAATTTAACTATTGATTAAAAAAATTTATGTATTTATTAAAAATTTCTTTTATTGGTAGAAAATTGAAATTTTTGGCACAAAATTAATTTTTTTTTTCATTCAAAATTTTACTACTTGGTTTAAAGTTGAGTTCCTTTTTTAAAAATTCTTTTTTTTGCGTAGTTTTTTTATTTTAGTTAAAAATTTATTTCTTTGGTAGAAAATTTCACTATTTTTTAAAAGATAGTTTTTTTAATTAATTAATTTTTCAAACTGAAATTTTGAGCATTCCGTTTTTGGTAAAAAATTGATTTTTGTTGTTGCAAATTCCACTATCTAGTTGAAAATTTATGTGTTTTACTGAATAAAATTCGTAGAAAATTAAAGTTCTTGGCACAAAATTAATTTTTTTTTAATTGAAAATTCAACTACTTGGTTTATATCTAAACTCCTTTTTTTTAGTTTCTTTATTTTATTTGGAAATTCATCTCTTTGGTTGACGATTTAACTATTTTTTGAAAATCCGTTTTTTTACTCAAAGCTTTAATATTTCATTTTTTGTTAAAAATCGATATTTTTTTGTTGCAAATTTAACTATTCAATAAAAAAATTATGTGTTTTATTAAAAATTCCTTTTATTGGTAGAAAATTTAACTTTTCGGCACAAAATTAATTTTTTTTTCATTCAAAAATTTTACTACTTGGCTTAAAGTTGAGCTCCTTATTAAAAAAATTTTTTTTTGTGTAGTTTCTTTATTTGAGTTGAAAATTCATCTCTTTGGTTGAAAATTTAACTAATTTTCAAAAATTCGTTTTTTTTACTAAAAGCTTAAATATTTCATTTTTGGTTGAAAATTTATATTCTTTTTGTTGTGAATTCAACCATTTAGTTAAAATTTTATGTTTTTTTTTTAAATTCCTCTTATTGGTAGTAAGTTAAATTTCTTGGCACAAAATTAATTTTGTGCGTGTTTATGTGTGTGGGAATGTGTATGTGTGTGGGAATGTGTATGTGTGTATGTGTGTATGTGTGTGAGAATGTGTGTGAGAATGTTTGTGTGTGTGTGTTTGGATGTCACACTTTTTTGTGAGCACGATAACTCCAAAACGGTTGCAGATAAATTGATGGAATTCGGAGAGCTTATTCTCATCGCTAATATTATAAAACTGACCGAAGGATTTCTAAAAATATTGATTACATTTTTTTAAGCACCTTATAATACTTTAAAAATAAGTTTTTCATAGTAAAATTTTGTTTAACGTAATTCAAAGTTGACGCAAGAATATAAAAGATTTCTTGGTTTGAGACGAATCGATTGACCTATGATATTATTATATTTTATTAAACAGTAGGAAAGTTATCGCTATTTATATTATATTAAAAATCGATTTTTATAGCAAAAATTTTCTTCTTCTCATAATTTAAAGTTGATGTAAGGATAGAAAAGATGTGCTGATTTATGGCGAATCGATTGACCTATAATGTTGATATATTTTATTGAAGAGTAAGATGGCTATGTTAATGCATAGAATTTGGAAATACGGTTTTTCATAGTAAAATTTTTTTCTTTAACATAATTCAAAGTTAATGCAAAATATATAAAAGATTCCTTGATTTACGACAAATTGATTGACCTATAATATTAATACATTTTACCAAAGACTAAGAATGTTATCGCTATTTATATTATATTAAAAATCGATTTTCATAGTAAAAATTTTCTCATTTTCATAATTTAAAGTTTATGTGGAAATAGAAAAGATGTGTTGATTTGAGACGAATCGATTGACCTATAATGTTGATTTATTTATTTATTTGAAATGTAAGAAAGTTATGGTAATGCATGAAATTTTAAAACACGGTTTTTTATAGTACAAATTTTTTCATTAATATAATTTAAAGTTGATGCAAGAGTATAAATGATTTCTAAGTTCGAGAGGAATTGATTGACCTATAATATCAATACATTTTATGGAAGAGTAGGGAAGTTATGTTTATTATTATTATATCAAAAATTGATTTTTATAGCAAAAATTTTCTCATTGTTATAATTTAAAGCTAATGTGAGAAAAGAAAAGATGTGTTGATTTAAGACGAAGCGATTGACCTATAATGTTAATACATTTTATTAAAGAGTAAGAGCACTGTGGTAATGCATAAAATTTGAAAATACGGGTTTTTATGGTAAAACTTTATCATTAACGTAATACAAAATTGATTCAAGGATATCAAAGATTCCTTGTCTTAAGACGAATCGATTGGCCTGTAATATTAATACATTTTATCAAAGAGTAAGGGAATTATAGTCATTTATATTATATTAAAAATTCGTTTTGATAGTAAACATTTCTGCCGACGCATAATTTTAAGTTGATGTGCGAATAAAAAAGATGCATTTATTCAAGACGAATCGATTGACCTATATTATTTATACATTTTATCAAAAAGTAAGAAAGCTATGGCAATACATAATATTTGAAAGAAGCAGTTCTTTATAGTAAAAATTTTTTCATTAACATAATTCAAAGTTGATGCAATAACGGAAAAGATTCCTTGATTCTAGGGAAATTGATTGACCTATAATATTAATACACGTTATTGAAGAGTAAGGAAGTCATGCTCATTTGTAATATCTTACACATCTATTGTTAACAGAAAAACTTGTTTCATCAACATAATACAAAATTGATGCATAAATAGAAAAGACTTTTTGATCATACATTTTCGAATAAAATAATTCTGACAATTTTTGTAAAAAAAGTCATAAGGCTGGGAAAAAGATAGGGGGCTACAGAATTTCCCCCTCTCTTTTTTCAGCTCGAAAAATTACCATTTCAAATGCAAAATTTGATTTATCTGAGTTGTCATTGTATTAAAAAATGTTTTTCTATTATTTTGTAATTTTGTATTCTTTTGTAAAGTTTTATTCTTAAAGTGATCAAAATGAAAAATTTAGCTTGTCTGTTATTTGAAAAATCACTGATGCTTCGCCTATGAGGAAGTAAATACATTTGCTAACAGGAAGCAAAGTGCTCGTGAAATGAGGACTATAAATAAAGTGGAAACGCTCGAGGTCGAATTCACAGCTAGTTTTAAAATCTATAATGATGTTTTACTACAAATACCGATTTCTGGTTGAAAACGGTAACATAACCTTAAATTGTCGATAAAGTGGTGATTTTTTTTAAATATAATTTTTTAAAAATTTAAAATACCAATTTCTGACGAAAAAACTGACATAATCCAAAATTATTCAAAGATTCTGAATCTTCTTCAAATTATTTTTTTTTTAAACGTAACGTCCAATTATTAAAATTTATGAATATCTTCTGCAAATCTAATAATTTTTTAGTCAAAATATCAAATTTTCACAAAAAACACAGAGTCCGAAATAGTTTAAACTCGTTAATTCTATTATTTTAAGCAAAAATCATTAGATTTAAATCTAATTATTTTTACTAAAAAAAAACAATTTCTAGTGAAATATACCAACATAACCTAAAGTTGTTAAACAGTTGTAAATATTCTTTGAAATTTTTTAATTCTTTATTGAAAGTACTAATAATTCCCCTAAAGAACTGCTAGCTTAACCTACGATTGTACACAATTTTTCTTAAATTTTTTTGAAATCTAATGATTTTTTCCTTGAAATACCTTCTTAGGGTGTAAAATGCCAACATAACCAAAAATAGTTGAAAATTGTGAATTGTGAAAATTCGATGCTAACAAAATTCCTCTGTCCATAAAAATGGTATTGTCTTACAGAATGTCTCTTTTATATGAGCCCAGATTTAGACAAAAACTTGAAGATTTTGCAAAGGTGACTTTTATAATAAAAACAAATGCCGTATTTTTGTTGACTTTAAATTTTTGCACTAATTTTCGATTGAAGGAAAAAAATTAATTGGGAAACAGTCAAAATTGAAAAAGAAAATTTAAATATCTGAAGCAGTTAAAAAGGTCAAACTCTCTTGGTTTTACTGTTATGTATTATTTAAATAATTAAATTTTACAATTTTTGATCCTTCCAAATTTTTTTTTTTTTTTTAAGCTATTCAATCTGAACGTCTTTATTCTCAAAATTTTCATTCAGAACTTTGTTGTCAACTTTTCATATGTTTCAAATTAACAGCCTATTCTGTTTTAATCTTTGGAATTTGAAATTGATTTATTCTAAGCTTTTGGATGTTGATATTGTTCAATTTTTAAAGTGCTGAGTTTGAAACTTTCAATTTAATTAACTAATTTTGTAATTTATGTTAGAATATTTTCATTATACATGTTTAAATAGAATTGTTTTATTTATAAATGAATAAAATATATTATAAATTTCATGTGCCTCATTTGGAAATATTTGAAAATTGTCAAGATTTTGGAAAAAAAATTAATTTTGAATATTTCATTTTGAATACTTCGATTTCAAATCATTTAATTAAAAAAATGTTGAATAAAAATGTTGAGGATTGCATTTTGAAGATGTGCAGCTTTCAATAATTTTAACAAATAAAATTATGTACTTCGAAAAATTTTTAAATGATTTAATTGCATTAAACATGAAATTTTTCAATTATCTGCGCATTAAATTTCGAATCATACAAATTTTTATATCAAGAAGGTTATGAGGTAAATGTCCCATAGTAATCGTTACGGTCCTCACAATCGTAAAACTTTGTTATAATATAAACACATTGTAAAAAATATGTTAAAAATAACATTTGATGATAAAACTTATTTATTTATAGCATTTGAAGTCTCAAATTAAATTTAAATGTAATCAAATTAAATAAAAAGCAAAAAATTGACGTCACGTTTACTGGAACTAAGATCACGACTACTTTTGCTTTTGCTCAATGTTTACCTTGAATTTTGTCAAGATGATAAAAATTTAAGTTTTTTTAAATTTTTGAATGTTAACAATTAGTAATTAATTAATTCTAAGGCTTGAAGTTTTAATTTTTCAATTATAAAACCTTTCTTATTTAAAACAGTTTTGAGTAAGTGAATTTTATATCTTTGACGATTTAAAGAATTGTTTAAATATAAAAGATTTCAATTACAAATGTTTATATTGTAAAAATTTTATAAAATATTATTTATTTATGAAAGCTTGCTATATATCAAATAGTTACTTTCAATTCGATAAGGTTACATATAAAATGACGTTTTTTTAAAGGATGCTACAAAATAGAAATGTAAAATCATCAAAGTAATAATTGTCCCTAAAACTGTAATATATTTTTTTAAACATGTAATCATTGTAATATACGGCTTCAAATTATTATTTAATTTTTTGAAAAATCACCTAAAACATAATTTAAATATTTTATTACTTGCTATGTTTATTAGACAATTCTTTACAATGCTCTAGTTATTCACTGTTATGGTATAAATTGTCAAACTCTTTCTTGGGAAAATGTTCACACAATACAGAAAAGACTTTCAGTTTTAAGTGTTTTTCACAAAAAGCATCAAGAACAGTTACTTCGTAAAGAAAACGAAAGTTACTCTCCATCTTTAAACCTTAATTATGAGCACAGAGATGACGTAAATGTGACTAGAAAACTGAACGATGTAGTCTAGCTAAAACCTGTTTTCGGGTCTTGTTCTTGAAACACTTTATAGAGCCCATTTTTAAATTAATTTCATTTAGAAAAAAGTATATTAGTAGTAGCATATTATTAAGAAAAATTTTAGTTTTCATATTTTTTAAATAAATAACGGTAAAAAAGTTTAATTAAGGTATTAAAAGACTCCATTGGCCGTTTCACTTTATTTCATTAACAGAAAATTCCCGTTATAGAACCTACAAAAATAATAGTTATAATTATATACAATTGGTTAAATTTGGACACATTATTTTTCTCTCTCTCTTCATTAAAAAAAATATATAGGTGAAAGAAAATAATTGGAAATCTTGTTCTTATTATTGTTGACCACCTGATTGGTTGCATACTGCGTGCAAATTTCTTTAAATTACTGTTTTCAGTTTGTTCATCTGGATTTTCTAGGATTTCGTAAATTTTATTTTCCAAATAAGGAACTTTAATTCTACATTTTTATTTCAAAAGAGAAAATTAAAATTGTAAATTATCCTTTAATCATAAAGGCAACAATTATATTCTTAACGTTTTGACCTAATGTTTTAAGAATGACAAGAGGATCCTATTCATTACCGCTTGACCATATTAAATGAGGTTATATGC
>JAUELO010000094.1:60553-72234 GCA_032357855.1 Amphibolips quercusostensackenii | reverse complement strand
AATTGAGTGCCTGCTTCAATATTGGACACTTTCACCCAGGCAACTCCTTCTTTGATAGTATCTCCGCCCAAATACGTAAAGATGCGCGTTTGTAGGCTATTCTCTCGAAGAATACAGTATAGGCCGATCCATCCACAGTAGTCTCAGATTGTGTGTCCCTAAACTTATCTTCCTGCAAATATTGCCACAAGAAATCGACTACCATCTACTCCTCGAGATTCCCATGTATCAAAACATTAGTTTTATTGAAAGTCATGCTCGTAAATTTATCTACATTTGTTTAGTTCCAATAAAATAAATGAGTGAACAATTTTGTTTCTTTCTCATTGTTTTTAAATTGTATTGCTAGTGATGTTTAGGGATCGATTTTTTTACTTTCTGTGAAAGAATATTCTCAGGCATATTTAGGACCGAACATTTGATCAACAATACTGATAATCCACTTTCTGAGTATCATACTTGCATTTAAAATATAATTGTTTGGGGTCAATACTCGATTTTGAGAAAACTCGAAGAATGAGTCAGCGACCTCCTTGCGCTTCAGGCCTCTACAGGGGACTTACGCTTGGAGATTGTTTGTCGATTTTCGATTAATGAACACACACACACATACAAACACTTACATAATACACCAGGACAGTGCTTCGAATCTGTGAATCTAACTGATGACCTCAGATTGCTCCACCCACCCTAGCCTGCTAAGGAGGCTGCCGAATGGCCGAGTGGGTGAGGATCACTTTGCCTGATCAACAAAGTAGGACATCATTTACTGTGTGATAGGTCCGCCTGCTATCTGAATGATATATTTTCAGAACGTTGGAAACAAAGAAATCCACCAAGATCTAGTAAAGGTGGCCGGATTTGGACTACTGCCTTGAAAGTAAATACGAGTGTTGCACAATAGGCTTTATAGCTTGAGCGCCAGGGAGGGACCTCATGGGCCCATCCGCCCACATTAAGACTAGCTAACTAGGTGAAGTTAGTAACATAAGAATGATTTTTTCTACAAAAAAATGATTCTAATATTTTCATTATTTTTAAGTTCTCGACAGAAAAAATATCCTGAGCGCGGGCAATATTGAACATGATCCGAGAAATTCTCGTTTTGTCGTACATTTCTGCTCACGTTTCGTAGAGCAAAATTGAAATATATTTAAAAATCGACCACGCAGATAAAATAAGATATAATTGATAAAATGATAAAATAAAATGATAAAAATGATAAAATTGATAAAATGTGACCTATGTGTTCATATATTAAATTTTATGTTTTATTTCCGAAGTAGTTTTTGTGCTAAATCTGAACCTGAACTTTTTTTGTGGCAACGCGACAAGCTTTTGAGATTTTTTGGATCAAAATGACTTTTTATATTATCAATCACGCTGCACATAAGTAACCGTAAGAAATTCGTTTTACAAGAAGAGTATATGATCTCCATGCGTTTTTTACGCTGAATTAAAATACCAACTTACCTTTGCAAAACTCACTTATAGTGCGATTTGTAATATTTCAACAAAATTTTTGTCTCTAGAAGCATCAATGAAATTATAAAATTATTTTTATATTATTCTAATTTTATACTTTCTAGAAACACTATAAAGAACAATTTCTTATCATTATAGCCAACCACAATAGCCATAAAAGTAAGAGAAGTAGTTTTTTTCTTCAATTTCCATCTTAGTAACTGTATAAAAAAAGTACAATGTATACAAAAATATAAAAAAGCAATGCATCTCTTCTTTATGACTAAATCTTTTATTTAATTCTAAATTATTTCAAAAAAGCGTATAATCTCATCAAATATATTGTCAAGATTTATTTATAACTGATTTACGCATTCATTAAAAAAATTATATAATTGAGTTTATTATCAAAATGAGTGGTCTACGTAAACAAATTTTGAACAAGGAACTGGCTTCAAAATGTACTGAAATAAAATTAAACCATAATTATTTCATACTGATTAATACTAATAATGAAAGCAATGCATATGTATTTCAGTTTTTATATCGATTACAAGAGCAAACATAACTGGAGTTCAACAAGAGTTTATAAGAAAATGACCTGAAACAAAATCGAGTCCCTAGTTTTTTCTGAATAGTTAAACAAATCAGCAATTAAAAATAATATATAAAATAATCAATAAACAAAACGAATAAATTACGTGCATGCTTCTTCCGTGGAGAAGCAGAACTCGGTTAAAACACCATATTTACCAGCATCGACATAATGGTAACTGTGCTTAGCCAACTGCAACGGTGCATCATGCATATTCACTGGCGCATGACCCTTCCAGTTAAAAATTCTGATTATAAAATCTTGTAAACTTGCATGCGTTTCACACATAATAACATAAAGAGACATATTTTAACTTGTCTTTGAGAAAAACAACCTTTTTTAAAAGTCGATGTCTGATTGATAGGATAAGCAATGACCTCAGGAAAACCTTTCATTATTTGAGTTTATACAAAAACTGAAAAAAGAAAGTGTAAGATGCACAAACAAGAACGATTGCTCATACAGGCAATTATGCTTAAGTGTCATTCTACTTTTCTCGTAGGTCGCATTTAATTTGAAAGTGGAGCAGCAGAATTTATGAAATGGAAAGTAGAGATATTACATGCTTGGAAGATTTTAAAAAATTTTGTTTACATGAGTTTCACTTTTGAATCCAAGGAAGTAAGCAATTTTCAAAATATTTTTATTTCTATTTTAGAATAAATTTCTACTCTCTAATTATTATATCTAATAATCTATTATTTATTCAATCTGTCCACATTGAAGCTCCTATGTTTCAGCTCGCTTTTCATGTGTTTTCGATTTTTTAAATATTTAAGTTAATAATTTTGCACTTCATAACCAAAAGGATTGGATTTTAAAAGTTTTTATGGACAATTTGAAAATTAATCGCTTTAAACGATTTTTTTAATATCCTAATTTGAGGATGCTTTAACTTTTAAACCTGATTTTAAATTATTTTATTGTAACTCTTTAAGTCTAAATTGAATCATTGTAAAAGTTTCCAATTAGAAAGCATATAATTTTCAACTTTCTTAGCATCATTTAACTTATAAGGTTCACAATCTCCAAAATTCTCTAATTTTAACTTTAAAAAAAAACGGTGTTCTTTTGACAAAAATCAATTTTTTTAGTATTTAAATCTACCTAGTCACTTTTAATTTTACTTGATACTATATACATGTGATACTTATCAATTATATATATTATTTTTGAAATTTCTATAATTTACATGTTTAATTATAGTTTTGAATGCGCAATTGTAAAACAGTTTAATTTTCAAAGCCTTAAGTCTAAAGTTTTTTTTCTTCAAAAGCAAGGAGGTCAGAAATAAACTTGACTTGCTTCATTAATGGATTTTTTTGTAAATTATTTTTTATTTTAAAATGTTCTAAATAACTAGATGTTTCATACTCATTTTGAAAACTGAGAATAATTTTTAATTTTCAATGTAATATCTAAAAATTGTCCAATTTTTATTTGACAGTTTAAGAAAATTAAACGATTTGAAATTAATTAGTTAAAACTTTTCTTGATTAAAACCAAAATAGATCAAAATAGAACTATCTGAAATTGATACCTCAGTAAGTGAATAATTTCTTTAATTTTCAATAATTACAATTTTAGGGTTTTAAATTTTCATGTTGAACAGTGAATTTTTCCCTTTCATTAGTTTATTTTTTATTTTTAATGTTTTGAATTTAAAATTTTATCATTATGCACGTACTTTCAATAATTCGCTACTATAGGTTTTTAATTCAAAACTTGTCCATTTTTAACTGTGAAAATGACGGTGAATTTAATTTTTAATTTTTAAAAATTTGTTAAATCAATTTCAATTTGAAATTATTGTTTTTTGTATGTAATAACAATTTAAAATTCTAGAATTTCAAAGTTTTGAACTTTAAAACATTCAATTTAGGTTTTAATTTCAATTTGTGAAATTTTAATCGTTTCGAATTAAAAATTGTTTAGATTCAAAACTTTTTAATTATGAACGCTTTTATTTAGAAAGTATACAATTTCAATTGCTTTAAATTTTGAATAAACGAGTTTCTACAATTTTCATCTAAAATTATTCGATTTTGAACATTTTAAAATTGCCTTTTTTGAAATTTCAATCTGAAATCATTCAATTTTGAGATTTTCCAATTTAAAATATTTTTAACGCTTTGAATCAGTTATGTTATAATTTCAACTCATTTGTGATGAAATTGTCGAACTATTAAAATTTTTAATATGAAATTGATAAATTGTAAAGCCTTATGATTTGAAATTTATCTACTTTTAATTACTTTAAATATGTAATTATTCAATTTTGAACGCTTTTATTTAGAAATGATACAAGTTCAATTTCTTTTAAAACCAATGAAAATATTGTCCTTTTTTAGCAAAATTTTACCAAATCATTTAATTTTTTTTTATTTCAAGCACTTACAAATCGAAATTATAAATTATTATATGAAGATAGTATAGGCCTTTTCCGGGGTTTTTATGTTATTATTGAAAACTCGCCAACATTTTTCGATTCCAAACCAAGTATTTTTTAAGCGCAATTCTGCAGATACAATATATCATAGAAACTTAAAATTTTTATTTTAATAAAGAAAGATAAATTAATGCCTTATGAATATTTTCAATTATCAGAAAAATAAAAACATTCCTAATTATTATGATAAATAATCAAATAAATAATTAATTTAAAGAAATTTGATAAATGGCAAATAATTTAACATTATAATTATTGTTTAAAAAATTAGAAAAACTTTTAATATTAATAAATGTGTTTGATAAAGGATTTATAAATTATTTATATTTTTAAGATGAGGAAATAAAAATCCACGGACTGGGCGCAAACTTCGCGCACATTTATTTCTTGCTGGGTAATCGGTGCAATGGTTGGCTACCTCATTTAGATATGTTTTTATAAAAGAATATTCAAAAATAAAAATAGTATTTTAACCTTAGAATTACATATGTATATAGATAATTGGTGGCTAATCATTGACATTGTTAATGAAGCAGAAACATAATGATTAGCCACAATATCTACAAAGAAAATAACTAACATTTTTGCAAAAATTCATTAAAAATTGTTTTAACTTTACATAGACTATGTATATAATTTTTTTTCATATCGTTTCACAAATCAGTGTGAGTCATGTCAAAAACAGTTTTTTACTCCGGACAATTATTATACAATTTAGTATCTAATCCCTTGCTTTCAAAATCAGCAATCTGTAACTTGACGTGGCCAACGAGATGGCGAATGACTGCATTTCACCAAATTTCTGTAACCAATCATACAGTCATTGGCCTATGCTAATCACAATATCCTGAAAGTTAATCATTGTATTTTTTGATATTACTGATATTTCCTTTAAATACAAATTATATACTAACTTTAACGCTTAACTTATTATGGTAATTTAAATCCTTATAACATTGATTATTCCTCTGTGTGTTTTAAAATTTCGTTCGACGCGTATAGTGTTTTCACAAATTGTTAAACTGGGGAAATTCCTTTAGTAGCTAAGCATTGTACCAATTACCCTAGTTGTTTAAAATAAACTCTGAATGTATCATTTTTCTGCAGACTTATTTTATGCCAGAATCGAGATGAAAATCATCTCACGTTTCTTCTGTGATAAAAACGCTAGTTTTGTCTCTACGAGCAAACAAATATTACTACTAACTTGACCTCCTTAGTAATCAGCATGAGAAATGCAATAATAATAAAACAAAAGACAAAAATCCTCCTTTTTGCAATTAATCGAACTCCCCTTTCCTCATTTTTCATAATCGTCTTCATCAAATCGTTCCATTGACCTTGCTTCCTACAACCGGTTTCAATCTGATTCTTGGGATGAGCAATTAAGCAACAATATTAAAAATAATTTACAGTTAGCAAATAAGTATAATTAGACATCAGATCAGCCGAAAGTGACCCCGTTGATCAAGCAACAGCGAATCTTTCGCGCCTTTCCACGAAGTGCTGTACCATCATTTTGCAGAAGGCGAACGGCTCTCTGTGAGAGTAGTACAATTTGAACATCAAAAGTCGGAAAGTTGTTAAACGGTGAAAGTAGAATTTAATAAAATCTAGAATCTCACGGGAAATGGCTTGGAGGAAGTGCAAGAAAAGGAGGTGTGAGAATGTCTCAATAATGGTGCTGCCGGTGATGACGAAGGCGACAAGAATGATAATGACAATAACGTGTAATTAGTGCGTGACCAAGTCACTAAACTGTCTCTCGTGTTAAACGAACCAATTATATTAGAAGAACTTTAATCCTCCCTCAAATGAAAATAAGCCACAAAGGAAACACTCAATGTTCTTTATGCAAAATTCTTGTTTTTATTTGGACACTGAAAAAAAAATTTTTTTGGGTTCAAAGAAGTGCATTTTTTTGTTTCCACTTCTTTAAGCCAAAAAAATACCGCTACTTAATTGTAGTAAATATTGTTTAAAGGCAAAAAACTCGTGTATTGATTCAAAGAAATAATTTTTTTGATCGACCTAGAACTAAGAACTAAGAAATATTTTTTTAGTTCAATGATATTGAGCCTTTGAACTAAAAAACATTCTATTTGAAATAAGTAATTTATCGATGCGTGAAACTAGTATTTTGGTTTTTTTTATTCAGAGAAGTAATGAGATAGCTAAAAGCAATATAAATTAAGTAAAGAAGATATTTTTTGCATAAAAGGATTGATACTGTTGTTTTAATGGAACATGTCATTAGTCCAATAAAGTAATTTGTTTACCTAATTACTAATTTATTCATTCACAAGACATATATCTTTTAATAAATAAAGTCAAGTGATTTATGTCTAATAAACATTTCTTTCAAGTAAATTGGTCAGCTGCTTTTGCTTTTAATTTTTTTCTACTCCGTGGAAATCAAAATAAGAATATTATTATAAATTATAATCATTTTAATTGGATTAATTTTTTTGTTTGAATAAATAGGCCTGCTTCATTTTTGTACTTGAACTATTCGAGTTTGTTAAACAATAGAGGAACTTTCATATTTTATAAAATTTTTCTTCAAATCAGTAAATATTTCTTCAACCCTGTCGAGTGCTCATTTTAAACAATATGCCGCATATTAAAAACAAATAAATATTCATTTACGTTTAGGAAAATTTCTTTGTCACAAAGAAATGTTTATTTGACCTTAAAATACGTCTATTTAAATCAAAGAAGCATATATTTGGTCAGGAAGAATATTTACTCAGGCCAAGTAATATTTATTTGTATGTAATAATTATCTTATTGAACTTACACCATCCTTCTTCACAATACAAAACTCACCTATCATATTAAGTACTTATTTATAATAGTCAATAACAAATCTCTTTCGCTCAATAAATATTTCACAGTATAAAGTAAATATTTCTATGTCTTAAGCATCCCGTTCCTTAAATATAAACAAAACTTTTTTTTAAACTGAAGAAATATTTGTTTAGCCTAATTCTACTCTACCCTTTCTTTGAACAAAATGCATTTTTTTTATTTGAATGCATTTTTTTTTTGGTGGAGAAACAAAATTTCTTTGAAAATAATCGATCGTTTGCAAACATAGAAAAAACAAAAAAAATTCATTTTCAGCGGTTGAATTTTTGTTTTCCTTCAGTTTTCAAAAATTGAGTTTCCAAAAATTTTTTGAATTTTCAACAGTTGAATATTAATTAGTGCATTTTTCAACCACACAAATTACTTTAAACAAAATAGTTGAATCTTCAACAAAATAATTAAATTTTTAACAAAATAGTTTAATTTTTAACAAGTTATTTTTAAAAAGTTGAAAATCGAAGAAAAATAAAAATTTAACTATTAGGGAAAATTTTTTCAAATTTTCAACAGAAAAGTTGCATTTCTATTGTAGATAAAATAAAATAAATTAAATTTTTAACAAATGAATTTTGAAAAGTAGAATTTTCAACAGTTTAATTAATTAAAGTTAAATTATTAATATTTTATTTTCGAATATTTGAATTTTCAACAATTAAATATTCAACCAAAAAAGATGAATTTCCAACAAAACATTTAAATATAAAATAAGTTTGAATTTTCTAAGAATTATTTGAATTTTTAACATTTAAAAATTAAAAAATTGTATTTTCAATTTTAGTCAATTTTCAAGAATTAAATTTTCAAAAGTTGAAAATTCAAAAAAATTATAAATGTTACTACTTTGGTAATAGATTTTTGAATTTTCAACGAGAGAGTTGAATATTTAACTGAGAGAAAGTAATGAAATGGAATTTTCTACAGTAAGACTTTTAACAGTGAAATTTTCTATCAATGAGGATTTTTTACCAAAAAAATGGGATTTTTAACAGTTGGAAATTTAAGAAAGTAAGAATAAAACTACTTTAGCAGTAAATTTTGGAGATTTTAACAAAAGAGTTTAATATTCAACCCAGAGAAAGTAAAGAAAATATAATTTTCAACAGCTGAATTTTAAAAAGTGGAATTTTCAACTGCTCAATTTTCTAGAGTTGAATTTTCAATATTAGATTGATCAATATTTGAATTTCTAAAGGTTAAATTAAAAAAAAACGATTAATTCTTGACAAAATATTTCAATTTAAAACAATTTTTAAATTTCCAAAAAATTAGTTGAATTCTCAACAGTTAAAAATTATAAAATGAATTTTTCAATTTTAGTTAATTTTCAAGAATTGAATTTTCAACAGTTTAAAATTAAATGAAGATTTTATAAAGATTTATATTTGAAAGGTGTCTTTCAAAAATTTACATTTTTACAGTTAAATTTTGAATAAAAACATTTAACTTTCAACAAAATAATTAAATTTTTAAGAAAAAGATTAATTTGCAAAAATATAGTTGAATTTTCAACAGTCGAAAATTGAAGAAAATTGAATTTTTAATTTTTTTCAATTTTCAAGAGTAGAATAAATTTTTAACAGTTGAAAGTTAAAGAACATTAGGAATTTAGCTTTGGTAGTAAATTCCTGAGTTTTCAACAAAAGAGTTGAATATTTAACCAGGAATTAATGAAGAAAATGGGAATTGAAACAGATGAATTTTTGACAATGGAATTTTATAGCAAAAACGATGATTTTTTAAGAACAAAATTAAATTTGGAACTGTTGAATTTTCATTTTTTTTTAAATTTTCAACATGCAATTTTTCAATGTTCAAAATTAAAGCAAATTTTGTTATTTTCAATAAAAGAGTTGCATTTTCAACAACTTAATTTTCTATAGTTGAATTTTTGACAAATGCATTTGATAAAAAAATACAAATTCGCGTCAATTTTCAACAGGCAAATTTCGTTTTTCTATCTTAATCAATTTTTAATTATTCATAATACTTTGTAAACCAACAATAATTGTTTGTATAATAAACAATTTACAGAAATTATTAGTTTGTAGAGAAGGACTTTTAAAAGGTATTTAAAATTGATTTCGTTGAAAAAACGAAATCTGCTAGTTGGAAATTGACGCAAATCTGTATTTGTTTATTTAATTTATTTAAACACCTAACAATTGTTATCAGGTATTATGAAATCGTACATATTATTTATTTCAGACAAATTTTGTTTTTATTTTTATATTTGTTTATGAAATTACCAATTACTTTAAATTTTAAAAAACTGAAATTAAGCATTGATTTTATGTATATCCCGAACAAAAAATTGAGAAATAAAGTCTTCAAGTGTTTTCGATTTTTAAGAAGTATTTCTTAACATAAAAAAATTGTTAAAATATTGTAACCTTCTGAGTTAGATCGTTCATAAAATAAAGAAATAATGTCAACTTTGTTGGTAAATCAACAATTAATATAAAATAATTAAAAAATAGGCTTTCATTAATCTCTTTGAAATTTAATGGACTTTTTTTAAAACTTTATATTCGAATGAAAATGGTAAGCTATAAACTTATTTGTCCAGAAAACTTTTTTTACAGAAATCGCTCCACAGTTTAATTTTGAACGAATTTTGATGTATTTTTTGTAACTAATGTAAAGCTTTTAGGCATAAACAGTATAACTACCTATTTTTCATGCCATATTAAAACTTTTTATTTAATAACAAACGTACTTTTTAATTTTTTATCAATTTTTAAGTCCGCCACTGCTCTAAGGATTCTCAAAATTCATTATAATATGGCTTAAATAAATATAATAACTATACCTTTTTTTTGCATGAATTCTACTATATATCAATGTTTGATTACTATAAGTTGAAAATAGCTCCTCTTTTGCAATTTTTTGAACAACCATTCTAAACAAATACACTGTTTGACAATGTATGCGTGAATAGGCTGAATTTTTTCGCAGAATAAACTTAAATTTCTTAAATTACTTCTTGTCGTTATATTTTTAAATTTGTCATAAAAGATTTAATTGATTTGAACGATTATTGTAAACGAATTCCTGTAATACCCATTCCATAAATAGATTCAATTGTTTTTACGAATTAGACTAGAAATATCTTGCCAGTGACTATTTGCTGTCGTATTTTTCGAAATCAAAATAAGTTTTGATTATTTAAACAATTTCTGAAACAAAAATTTACATTTTTATCTATTTTCCATCAGCTTGTTTGAATTGTATGAATAATTCGCAGTTTTTGTCATTTCAAAAAATATGGCAGCACAAAATCACTGCCAAATCGTTTTTAGTCGAATTCGTATAAACAAATAAGTATTCATTGAAAACCGGTAAACATAAATATTTGTCTATAATAATTGTTTAAATAAATAAAAACGTTGTAAAGTTACCAAGTATTCCAATAAGAAGTCACTGAGAAGACATTTTCAGTTTATTCTCTGAAAGAAATTGAGCCTGTATGTTCGAACATTGTCGAAATGTGTATTTATTCACAAAAATTCTTTAAAAAATCTCAAAAGAGAAAAGATTTTTATTACTAATTGTAATTTAACATTAATTTCTCACATACTCTATGCAATAACTATAAAACATAAACCTGAAGTATATCTGGTACAGTTGTATGATTGCTTAATATTAGTTGATTACCCAAAGTAATTTTGTTGATTATTACCTTTCTGAATGATCGTATTCAATACACTTAAAGTTAAAATATTTACCACATTTATAAATCTGTTAAATCTTCACAGAAATAAATTTATTTACAGATAACATCATCTATTGAATTATACAGAAGACGGAAAAATATGTATAGCTAAACCAGCAATATTTATTCTTAATATAGCTACAAATATTGTTAGAAACTAAACAATGATATTGTTAAAATTATTCAAGCATTGAATCGTAACATAATTTATTGCAAGTATTATTATTAATGGCTGGAATAAATAAATCTTAAAAACAAAGATATTATATAGCTGAAATAAAAAATGCTGGAACTCTGAATATGGTGCTAAAAATAGGATAAATTTCGACAGAGGCTCGAAATTTATAATCGACTTAACAAAAACAAAAAAATCAGTGGAATTTATCGCAGAACTAGTTTTTAAACCTTTGTAATGTTTTTAACAAAATAACACAAACTGATGTTTTTGTTTTATTAGTTCTCGAATTTAAAATTCATAAAATTGTGCACACCATTGGCTAGTATCACCTTTACAGCAAGAAGCAAATTTAAGATGTAATATTGTAATAAAAAGAGATATTTTAGGCATGATTCATGGATATTTGGATTTC
>JAUELO010000094.1:48652-60453 GCA_032357855.1 Amphibolips quercusostensackenii | reverse complement strand
TATATATATAATTTATATATATTTATATTATTTCAAATAATTGTAATGATGAGTATTCGCGTAATGTATGTTTATGAACAGGTTGAGGACCATCCGTAAATTACGTAAAACATTTTTTGGTAATTTTTGAAGCCAAAAAATTTCTTTGAATCAAAGAACTTTTTTCTGACTGCTTATCTTTTAAGAATATCTTATTGCGATATAGCATTCAAAATAACCTCATTAATTTATTTTTTGCTTCTTATTTATACTGAAATAAAATGATATATTCAAATAAAATTAATCTGCATACAGATTACTGAAAACTGTTAAAAATTGAAATGAAAACTGTATGAAAGCCATTGTAGCAATTTTAATGCTTACTTTACTTTATTATCATGAACTATATTGCGCAGTACTTTAAATTAAGGCACATATTTTAATCTGAGCTTTGGATATTAGAATTTTTTAATGTTTCATTTTATTTTTTTTATTCTTTGAAATTCTTTACGTGAGTTTCCAGATATTCTTACACTGAGCTACATGATGCAAGTGCGACACCAACAATTTTATACTGTCGATTATGCAAATTTAACGTTTTTGTGAAAAAATAAATTGCTCTTATTTATAAAGTCGTCTGGCTACAGTAGATCGATCACCATACTTTATTTCACACCACATAAACAAAGTTATGTCTCATAACATTAAAAGGAAAAGTATTCAGAATAATCGAATTATGTAAAAGTGTTATAAAATATCGAATTTAGTACTCAGTTTACGTTCCCTAAGCGATGAAAAAGCAGAATGTGTTACTTCTAGGCTTCAAGTATTAAGTATTGGTGAATTATTATTATTATTATTATTATTATCTTTAACTATTTTAACCTATAGGAAATAATATGCAGTTTCTAAAACGGGTCTTAATTTTACCAAGCAATTACAAAGTAACTTTTATCATTATTAATAAATACTTATTACGCGACAATTGCTCGACCCAGTATTTCCTATCCAGTGTTGCCCAAATGCCGCCTATAAGCAAATCAGTTATAATGATTTATTAATGCGATCTTGAATATTTTTTAACCCTAAGCGTTTTAGTTGAGACATTTATGTGCAAATACTTAGTAAGTCAAAGTATATTTTTTCAGCGTAATGTCAGAAACAGTTAATTTTTTATTTTTATCATTTCCTAATGGATATAATGGCTCAAGCTTTGTAGGCAGTTCGTTTGCATATATTTCATTTATCTCTAAAGTGAATGCATGACATGTCCTTGAAATTTCCTGATAAAGGGTCCAAAATAGGTAACTACAAATTAACTCATAAAGTGTTTTTGTTACAGTACTTGATATTGTTGTATCTGTAGCTTAATTTAAGATAAATTTAACTTTGCTGGAATTTAAAAGCTTTCAAGATATTCAGAATTTGAAAAATTCTTTGCTATTACGAATTTTTGTAAGATTTATTCATGAATACAAATGACGAAAAATAGGAGTTCATCCAATTACCGCGATGATAGTGTAAAAATATATTTTTCCGGTACAAATAATGGTACAAGCTTATTGATTTTTTGTATTTACTAAAATAATATAAAGTATACTTTGTTTAATTCTTGCTCATTATTCAAATAACTAGCTGCTCGATATTATGGAAATGTCTAATTGAGAATAATTATTACTCAAAGTCTTTGCAAATCCAGGACTTACTGATCAGAAAAGAAATTCTCCACAAAGTTTTCATTTCTCGTAAGATTTTTTATTTTCTTGGAAAAAGTTTTACATCATGTTTACAAAAGGCATATTTGGGAATTTTGTATTGGCCTGACATGGATTGGTTATTCAAATTTTTCTAGTTGATTATTATCATTCTAATTAATGGTGTTTAGTGTCTGCAGACATAATCGTTTCTTGTACGAGGTAGTAATTCTATGAATTTTCCTGACAAATATGTATTGTTAAATATGATCAAGAAGAGTTAATAATAATTTAAGATAATTGATTTCAGAGATAACAGTGCAGCATTAACGATGTAACTCGCATAAAGATGAATAAGATTTGTTTAATTATAAAATTATAATTTCGTTCAGTTTTCACAAAGAAAAATTTACTCACGGTCAGCCTCTTCTTGAACATAGTATACTACATTGCCATTGCCTTTATATTAATAATTACTCGTCACAATCCCATTGGCCATACTGAAAGCTTTCATGCATTTTTCTCTAAATCAATTTAAATATCACTAATAGCTATTATACACTTGCACATAATGTTTTTGACAATTAAAATCAACCATTTGAATTGCTAAATGATAAATAAATTAATCGTTTAAAAATGGTGTAGTCATGTAGTTTTTCAAAGAAACAAACTATGTAAAAAAATTAAAATATCTGTTATTTTTTGATAAATGAGCTCTTTATTAACTTTGAAATTCGGAAAGTTATATAGTATTACTTCACTCTAAAAAAATTTTTGTTTAAATAAGCGCAACAATACTATTAAAATAACTAAATTTTTGAATAAATACTTGAATTTTTTCCCGACAAAAATGAATTTCAACCCAAATAATCAAATTACATAAAAAAGATTCAACTTTAACCCAAAAACAGTTGCATTTTCAACAAAATGGTTTAATTTTTAACTTAAAAAGATGAGGTATCAAGAAGCTCAATAGAAAATGTAATAGTTTATAATTCAACCAAAAAAGAGGAAATTTTTCCTAGAAGAGTTGAATTTTAAAATCTAAAAGACAAATTTTCAACCAAGAAGATTAATTTTCTACCAAAACATTCAAATTACACAAAACACATAAATTTGTATATAAATAGTTTCATTTTCAATTAAAACAGGGAATTTTAAACCCAAACTGAAAAAGTTTAATTTTCGGCAAAAAAAGTTAATTTACAACAAAAAGAAAAAGAATTTTCAATGGAAGAATTTAATTTTAACCCAGTGGGGAAGGGGATAAAGTTTTAACTGAACTGATGCATTTTTTAACCAAAAATATAACTTCTCAACAGAAAAAATTAATTTTCTACAGAAAAAAGCAACAATTTTCAATCAAAAAAATGAATTTTCAACTAAAATTAATAATCTTCTTGATAGACTAACTTTCAAATTTTTCGTGAGTCATCATTATGAGTTTTGAGAAGATGGCACAGTAAGAGAATGCAAAGAGAGAGAGAGAGAGAGAGCGCATATACATGCTTAGCCGCACAAAAGGAAGACTAGAAGGAAAGAAGGTATAGAAAGTATACTTGTAAGAGAGAGAGAGAGAGAGAGAAACAGCGAGATACGGACCTTTCCACAGTGGGACAAAAAAAGTACTCATGGACAAATCAATTTTTAGCCTAAATATTCATCCCATTCAAACTTTTTTTTTAATAAAAGCTTCTTAAACTTTAAAGCGATTTGTGTGATTATATTTTTTAAATTGTGTAAAAATTTAATATTTACCAAAAAAGTTAAAATTTTCTTTTTTTTTAACTTTTCCCCAGTGCCATTTCTTTTAAGACATTTAAATTTATCAGAGAAAATTTTAAAACAGTGATACAACAATATGGGAATGATTTTTAGTTAGTAAGAATGATTAAAAAAAATTGTTACTGTGTTATAAACAAATTAATGAAAAAAAGTCATTTTGTGGATTGGCAATATTTAGTTCATTAAAATGAATAAATTTGGTACAAAATGTGAGATAAATGAATGTTTCATTACCATTAAGAATAGATGCTTTTTAGTTATTGTTTAAATATTTTTTATAAACAAATTTACAGTAAAAATGAATGAGCTCAATTTTTGTGTACGGAAGCATTTAAGAATATTTCTCCGATGACTCTTTACTTGGATACTTTGAAAATTGACAACAATTACTTATTATTCAAACTATTTTTATGAAAGAATTCACATTGTAACTATTTTTTAATATAAAGGCTAAGCTTTTCTTGTAAAATTAAGTAAAACTTAATTTATCAATTTGCAAAGTATCATAGCAAAGTGGCATCGGAAGGACATTTTTAGTTGCTTCCGCATGCAACAATTTACCCTATTCAATTAAATGTATCAACATTACAGGTCAATCGATTCGTCTTCAATCAACACTATTTTTCTATTCCTATATTAACTTTAAATTATGAGAATGAGAAAATTTTTACTATGCAAATCGATTTTTAATATAATATAAATGACCATAACTTTCCTATCATTTAATAAAATGTAATAATATTATAGCTCAATCGTTTCGTCTCAAGCCAAGAAATCTTTTATATTCTTGCTTTAATTTTGAATTATGTTAATGAAAAAATTTTTACTATAAAAAACCGTATTTTCAAATTTGATGCATTACCATATCCTTTTTACTCTTTAATAAAATGTATTATTATTATAGGTCAATCGATTCGTCTCGAATCAACACATCTTTTCTATTTCAGATCAACTTCAAATCATGAGAATGAGAAAATTTTTACTATGAAAATCGACTTCTAATATGATATAAATGACTATAACTTCCCTATTACTTAATAAAATGTAATAATATTATAGGTCAATCCATTCGTCTCAAGCCAAGGAATCTTTTATATTCTTGCATCAATTTTGAATTATCTTAGTAAAAAAAGTCATACTATAAAAAACCGTATTTTCAAATTTTATGCATTACCATAGCTTTCTTACTCTTCAATTAAATGTATCAACATTATAGGTCAATCGATTCGTCTCGAATCAAGACATCTTTTTTATTTCTACATCCACTTCAAATTATAAGACTAAGAAAATTTTTACTATGAAAATCGATTTTTGATATAATATAAATGACCATAACTTCCTTACGCTTTGATAAAATGTTTTATTATAATAGGTTAATCGATTCGTCTTAAACTAAGGAATCTTTTCTGTTGTTGCATTAATTTTGAATTATGTAAATGAAAAAAGTTTTACTGTAAAAAACCGATTTTTAAAGTATTATGAAGTGCTAGAAAAAAATGCAATAAATATTTTTAGAGGTCCTTCAGTCAGTTTTGAAATATTAGCGATAAAAATAAGACCTCCAAATTTAATTAATTTATCTGAAACCGTTTCCAAGTTATCGTGTTCACAAAAAAGTGTGACATCCACACACGCACACACACACACACACACATACACACACACACGCACACACACGCACATCCAGACAATTGCTTAGAACATTGTTTTACACATTTTTAAATAGACGAGCGTTCAATTAAATGAATCAAAAATGTTTCCAAAATTTCACTATTAAAAAGCTTCCTCTATAAGAAAGCAAAAACATTAAAATCGGAAAAATAGTGTAGGCTGAGAATTGATTTGTCCACGGGTTTTTTTGAGCCCCACTGTGCGTTCATTTCGTCGTGCGTTTCCTAATTTTTTTCAATTCACTCCCGTCCCATCAAAAGTTTCACTTTAGAAAAAATAATTTTTTAATAAAATGGTTACACCTTTAACCAAGTACTTCTAAATTAACAAAAATATGAATTTTGGACAATTAATGTGATACTAGATATTTTAACCAAAAAATATTTTAATTTTCAATAAAAAAGATTGAATAATATGGAAAAAGACGAATTTTGAACTAAATAGTTCAACCTTCAACCAAAAAGGATTGATTTTAAACGAAACAGTTGCATTTTTATAAGAAATGTTTTATTATGGATAAGAATTTCTACTGAAACAGATGAATTTTGAAAGCAAAAAAACGTTTTTAAAAAAGTGGAATCTTCATTTAAGATAGATTTCACTTGAATTTGCGGCACCAAAATGTAGATTTAAAAAAAAAAGTTAATTTTCTACCAACATAGCATGCTTGAGAGCGCCTACAGCGCTCATCTGTTCTATCTTGCGGTTCGCGCTCGGTCTTTTTACATCCCACAAAGTTGTGCATGTACATACCTTTTGAAATGAAAGGCCAAAGCATCGACAACTCTATTTTAGTGATTGTGAATTCTCTTCTGTTAAAGCTTCTTCGGATTTAACAAACACATTCTCATAACGCATCTCGTGCTTCGCACTCGATTGAAATTTGTCTGCAAAGAGCACTTTTCTATATTATGTTAAACTCTATTATATAATTATATATACCATTTTAATAAATGTATAATTATCATTGCAATTCATAATGTGCATTGGTATTGAAACAAATGTATTTTTATTGTCTTTTTTTCATAATTTGTAAAAGTTGTGTAGGTTGTGTCGTTTTTCTAAAATATTTACTTTTTAATCTAATGTTATTTCTTACGATTAAAATTAAAACTACGCGTCCTATCAAAAACTAATTTGTAACAGATTTGCCCAACTTGTTGTAGTGAACTTTTGTCTATTCATTTTTGTCGTCCTTGTGTCTTTTTCTTAATGTTATTTTTTACGATTGAAATAAAAACTACGCTTCCTATCAAAAAATTATTCGAGTCAAATCTGTGGAACTTTTTTTATAAAAAACATTTGGCTATTTAGTTTGTTTTTTTTGTCTTTTGTTGTTTATAGAAAGTTTTAATTTTTCAAAAAAGCTTATCATACGTTTAAAACAAAAACCATAAGTCATATGAAAAATAATTTATAATACATTTTTAGATATTTTTCAGGCAAACAAGTTTTGTCTGTTCATTTTTTTTGTGTTTCGTGTCGTTTTTACAAAAATTTTATTTTTTAGATTTTCAATTTTATTTTTCACAATTAAACCAAAAACTACGAATCCTATATAGATAATGATTACTTAGGAATTTGTTAGACTTTTTTTAACTAAACAATTTTAGTTAATTCATTTTGTTTGCATTTTACATTATTTGACCGCAAAATGGAATGTTTTATTTTTAATAATTTTTTTCACGATTGAAACGCAATATACGCGTCTCATCAAAAACATTGATTGAACCAGATTTGTTAATCTTTTGAAATTAACCATTTTTCTTCATAACATTCTTTCTATATTTCGTATATATTTTGTGGAAAATGTAATTTTTTATTTTTCAAAAAACATTTTCGATGGATAAAACCAGAGTTCTTGGCCAGAAATAGCTGTTTAACAAACCCGTCCTTTCTTTTTATGCCTTAAAAACATGTGCCAAAGCTCAATCCAATCTGATTAGTCTTTCGAAAGTTATCAAGCCTACAGGATACAAACAGACGTACAGACAGACACCTTCGTAAAAGTCGTTTTTTTCTGAGTCAGGGGGTCTCAAAACGTGGAGATCTGATGAAAACCGACAAAGCCGACTTTTAAATTAAACTAATACCTTCCCATCAGGATGAGAATGTAAAAAAATAGAATTATAAATTTAAGGCAAATAAATTACAGGCAAGAATCATCAATGTACCTAAAGAACTTCATTTTCGAAATTTTGTTATTTTTCTCTTAACAATTTTTCTTTTTACCTGCCCATTAGTATTAAAAGACCAGAATCTTAATTTTGTAATATGTTTAACATAGAATCTTTCATAGACGAAATGAAATAATTTGAATTTAAAAATTTCAAACTGATTAACCTTCTTAGTTATTTAAAGTGCCTCTTACAGAAATTTTATGACTTTTGCAAGATTGTTTTCAAAATCCCTGACTTTCTTCTGATTTTCTGATATCCCTGACCTACGGTCACCCTAGTTTGACACATTTAAGAATTTTTTATAAGTTATTGATATTTGTAATTTTCTGGGTCCTTTCTAAGTGGAAAAGACATAAAAAAATCTCTTTGAGATAAAGGTACATTTTTCATAAGATTATATGAGGACTAAGCGAACAAAACCTGATAAATCCACTTTACTTAATTTATCATTATTTAAAGATATATTGTAGTTTGAAATCCATTTATCAAAATGAAATTTAAAATGGGCTATTATAATCAGTTCTGGTGTTGAATAAATTAAATGCAAAAATAGCCTTTTTACTTTAATTCTGTCTTCAAGCTATTAACAAATTGAAAGTGGATTTATTCACTTTCAATTCAGTTGATATCTGTCACTGATTACTCATGTTCATATGATATAAGTTCGCAGTTTCTTGTGTACATATAAAATCAGAAAATCATTTTTAAGTTTTGTAAAATTATATATCATAAGAAAAATACTGTAAAGTATTGATGAATTTTGTAAATTGTTTACATGTCTGACAAGTATGACCTATTTAAAATAATGAATTTGTAATTAGAAATAAGAATTGTTTTAAAAGTTCGTGTATTCATGCTATTCCATTTACACAGAAGCAATAATTATTCCAATTTTGTCAAAAAATGGATTTGTCACGTATTACTCTTCCTGTGAAAGAAAGACATAACTGATGATTACATCCTATAAATTTAAATCAATTTTCATTTTCTATCGAAAACAGAATAAGCTTCAGTTTAAATGATGACAGGCATGACCATGCATGTTGCCCTTAATTAAATTCAATTTTATTGGTCCGATACGGGCTGTCGATTCACTTTATTGTGTCTGATATCCTCCTGGATGAGGGGATGGTCATGCGCAGGAAACAAGGAAAATAGGAAATGGAAAGAGGCCCGGAGAAAAGGAGGAAGAGTGCTCGCTGGTGAGAAACAAGACCCATAAGACCCACTCTCCTCGTGGTCGCGACGTGGGGGAGGAGACAAAGAGAGAAAGACTGACGGAGAGAGAAGAACAATAAGAGAAAGGGAAAAGGATGCAGAGCAAGAAGAAGATGCAAAATGGACCACGTTCCAAGAAGTGGGGACCTGGATTAAAAGCAAACGGGGCCATCGTCTCAGACCCAGAGCTATCTCGGACCTTGAAGAGTTAAGGTCATTGCTACGGTAACGGGTTTTGTGCAGCTGTTGTTTATGTAATTAAACTTGACACGTGCGTCAGGTCCTAGTTGACGGTCAGTGTCTGTGGAATAAGGACATGGTGTAAGATTCGGCAAGGTCTTCTTTCTCTCAGTGACGAAACGCCTTGGTCAATGTCAAATTTTCATTTTCTGTGCATGATAATGCTAAAAATGTAAAAAAATTCACGTGTTTCAAGATAAAAGTTCTAGGAAAAAATCAGTGACATTTGTTGTTATCACTTCCAAGATTCCCTATAGGCGAATCAATTCCATCGTTACTTTTATTTAAAAAACGCGATTAAGTCGGTGGTATCAGAAGAAACGTCCTTGTTGCATCCTACAATAAAGTGTGCTTCGAAATTCTATTTCTAACATTGGTGGTTCACAAGTTTCCTATTTTAAAAAAGGTTTTACTAAGTTTGATCTTAAAAATAAGTTTAATTCTGGAATTAAATCTAAGGAACCTAAAATACTGAAAAACACTTCGTAAAGTTCATAATGTTTTAATAATCTAGTTTTGGATAAGAATATTTTTGTATTTATCTTTGATATTTTGGAATATAAAGATTCTTCTTTTTTGAGGGATAAGATTAACGTAATTACGGAAAGCACTTTTTCATTTTGGCTCGAATAAACATTTAGTTTTCAAAATTTAAAAGTAGCTTGTGCGGAAAAAATGTATTGTAAATATTTTAGTACCGCTATAACGTGCGTTGTACTTAACAGAGTGAGAAAACTACACTTTTTGCAATTTACGACTGGAATAATTATCGTACTTTTGTACTGATTTCTAACATGCTTCGCTATCTTTTGTGCACTCCTAGCTTGGATAACTGAAAAAGTATTCCAATAATTACAGTATAATGAATTCGTTATAAAAATGAAAAACTAAGAAAACAAAATCTTCATCCAAAATTTCATGGAATTGCTCTCATAAAAAGTGAATAAACAAATTTATTTGATAAATTTGTTGGTCTCTCGAACGCCCTGACTAAATTGACTAATACATTTTATTCGTCTAACCAATTTCATTTAAGGGGTGTCCAACTGGTCTTTGTTTTTTGTTAATATTATTAAATAGCAGTTATTAAAAACAATGTATGGCTGGAAACTTGGATTGATTTCTTGAACATCTAAAATAATAATAGAACTTCAATATAGAGAAATATTATTTTTCTGGCAATGCACCTGAAAATTAAAAATATAATTTAATATATTTCAGATGTCGTCAAGAGGAGCGTTCCATCTGCTCCTAATAGCCCTCTCCCTGGAAAGTTCATTTGGAAGTACAAGGTACTTTATTAAATTAAATGACGATCAACCTGCACTTTTTAAAACCAAGAGTCCCCAGAATCTTAGAGTTTTGCATTATCCGCTCACCGGAATCAGAGGTTCTCTCCAAGACGAAGCAGGAACCAGGATTCAGGATGAGGACCAATCAGCTTCAAAGGATTTTGGGCCAAAAATTGATAGAAGATATTCCTTCGACGAAAGCTCTACTTTTAATCCAGACGTTCTGAACAAATTTTTAGAAGAATATGCAAACAAAATTAAGACGACGACTGAGAGAAATTACAAGTATCCTTTCAGAGTAGTGACACCGGAGGACAAAACTTCAAATCTTGAAACAAACAGCGACGAACATGCGGAAAAAGAAATTGTTTCTTCTGAGATTGTTCTTAATTCAACGACGGTGCGAGGGGTAGGATAACATAGTATCAATTTAGATTGATAGGTTGTGGATATAAATAAATAGGGAAAAGAATCGTGTAAATCAGAGTGGTCCAAAAATGCATTATGACAAATGGTATAAACAACGATACTTCTCCATTTTTGAAGCTACAGAAAAATTAAGTTTCATCATTTTTTATACTTGCTCAATAACACATGCTTCCGTGCTTTTGAAAATTCTATAAGATTCAACTTCATGCTCAAAAGAACTTTTTTCGTTTAAATTATTATTTATTGTTTAAAAATTTTGCAGGTATTTCTTAACTAATTTTTTATTGTTTGTAGAATTAATATTTGTTTCAAATCTGTAATCCCTGTAAATTATGAAAAGATAGTATTTTTTAAGATTAATGACGCAGATGATCAATGTAATGAAAAATATTTTCAAATACATTTTGCTATTGTTCAAAAGAATAGTAATTATTTTCTAATTCCTTTGCATGTGGAATGTGGAAAAAATTCAACTTTTTTCTTATCTCTTAATGTATGTCTCTTACTGTCGAGAAAAAACTAACTACTTATATTTCACTGAAAACCAGTTTTTGAAACAAATAATAATTTTTGTTGATTGACGTGTTTTTCCAAGAAGGAAAAAACAATTAATAATAAGTGACATAGTTAGATTCGGAAAAAACAGAATTTACCCCAAGTTTTCCATAAGGAATTTCAAGTTAATTTATTGTTCAAATAATTGATAAATGTCTTCAACAAAAAGTATTATTCTCAACAGAAAAAATGAAAGTTTTTGAACAATTAAAAATTAGTAAAAATAACTTGAAAACCTGTCACTTAGTGAATAATAATGAATTATGAAAAAAATGTTTTAAAAAGTCTTCTTGAGCATGAACTTTATATTCTACTTTTATTTTATATTTATAAGGAAATTTTTCGATCACCATATAAATGAGAAGAGGGACCAAAATTAAAAATTATTGCTTGGAATATATTTCGTTGATAATTTTAGAAAAAGAAACACAATTTAATGTATAAAAGTTAATAAGAAGTTTTGCACCCGAGGGGCACGTGTTAATATCGATTACGTGAACAAAGATGGAATTTTGTTTTAGGAACCTTAAAAATTGGGGAGATTGTTACATTCTGATAAAAAAGTGTTTTGGACCATCCCAGTTTCAATTTCCAAAAAATTATTGGATAAGCTTATTCAATTAATTGGTTTTAATTCTCTTTCAATTTTGAACCATTGAAGGTAGCTGTCGTGCCAAAAATCAGAGCACTAGTAAAAATAGTTTCCTATAATTTTAAGAATTTAAATAATATTATGAGTCGTGTCTCATAAAAAAGAT
>JAUELO010000094.1:15225-27446 GCA_032357855.1 Amphibolips quercusostensackenii | reverse complement strand
CAAAAATTTTTATGAATCCCTGGGAGTTTTAATTCTACGAATTGCTTGCATTGTTTGAAATTCTAGTAATTCTCTAAACTGTGCCAGTTCAAAAAAATTTCATCAACTCTGGGATTTCTGTAAACACAGAGTCAAAGTAATCAAAGAAATTCAAGCAAATTGAAAAATTCTAAATTATGCATCAACTCCGCGAGTATTAATTGCTGAGCCTGTCTGCTGTTTAATTTGACATTCAGCGCCGTATATTCCGATTCTTGTATCAAAATGTTATTTCGCTTTTATTAAATTACACTCAGACAAATTTTTTGATACCAAGAAAATTTTTTTTTTTAATTTAAAAAGAATATTAATTGGCTATCAGTCAAATAAAAGTTACTTTGATTCAAACTGAATATTTTTCTAAGCGTACAGAAATTTTACATCCATTCAATCGAAAACTTTGAATTCTTATATATTTTTACTTCGCATCTTTTATAAAATATTCTTCAAAAAGAATTATTCACGCAGAAGCTTTACAATAAAATTTCCATGCCTTTTAATTAAAGTTTCAACCTGAAACAATTGTTTAAAATGAACAGAAATTATAGTGAGCTTTATTATAACAAGTTTTAAGGGACATTTAAATCTAAAAATAATTTATTTTAATCGATCCGAGTAAACACATAAAATTATTCTAAACTCTAATTGTAAAAAAACGACTGAACAGTAGGCTAGTGAAAAACTCGACTTTCTTTTTTTGGTAATCGATCCCCTCAATTTGTTCGTTTTTGAGAGAAAGAAAATCTGTAATTTCTTTTTCTTTTTTTTTGTCGTTAACCCGTGCCCCCCTTCCGAGCTCTCAAAATTAAAATGGGGTTTTTTAAATTGGAAAAGCTCGATTTTCGAAAAATAAAACAAGAAGCACCCGTTATAAACTTTTTGTGAATTAAAGTATTGTCACCTTTTAAGGAATTTTCAAGGCATAAGTTATTATCTTTCAGAATAAATGATAAAAAGGTGATAAACGTTAAGAGCAGTACTTCTTCTTTAACATATTTAGTAATGATTCAAATAATTCTCATTTGTTTAAACAATGCTTCCTCCTTAAAGTCGCACAGAGTTATTATTATCTGGAATTGATTGTATAGTTAACAAATGTTGAAAATAATATATTTTGTAATGATATTTGGTAATTATTTGAACAATTTTCATTAGTTGACACATTTTTCTTCCCTATAAATCGTAAAAAGTTATTTTTTTACAATTAATGACACAAGTAATAAATGTTGAGAGTAATATTTTTTGTAAAGATATTTCGCAATTATTTAAGCAATTAATAATCACTCACTTGCGCATTTTTACAGAAATGCTTGAAAAAATTTAATTCAATTGGTCTGAGAAAAGTATAGTCCTTTTTTCTTAAAATTACTTCTCTGTTCTATTTCATTCATCTACTTTAGGAAATACCGACATGCAGATTATAATCAATTTACAAATTTCATTAATCTACTGTGATGATATTAAGCAAAAAAGACTATAATTTGATCAAAGAAATTAAATTAAAATTTTCAAACGAATTATTATTGTATAAACAATATATGGAATGCGTTCTAAGATAAAGACATACGCTAAAAATTAAATACTTGTGTTATTAATTGCAGAAAATAATAACTTTTACGATTCACAGAAAAAAATTTTGAATTAATTAAAATTGCTTAAGAAATCCCAAATATCCTTGAAAAATATATTACTCGTAACATTTATTAATTATGTCATTAATTTCAGAAAATAATAACTTTCTACTATTTAAAAAATTGTTTAAACAAATGAATATGGTTTAAATAATCACAAAATATGATTAACAAAAAGTACTAATCTTGACGTTTATCAATTTTATATTATTTATCTCGAAAGATAATAACTTTTTACGACTTACAAAAAAAAATGGTTTAAACAAATTAAAAATGCTTGAAGAATTGCTTAATATCATCAAGAGAAAATATTGCTCTCAACATCTGTTAACTGTGTTAATAATTCCAGAAAATAACTTTCTATGCCTTAGAGGGAAAAAATTTTTTAAAACAAATAAAAATTGTTTAAATCAATACCATAGGTCCTTAAAAAATATATTACTCTCCACATTCATTTATTATGTTATTATTTCAGAAGATAATAACTTTTTACGAATTCCAGGAGAAAAATTTTTTCATGGAAATGAATATTGTGTAAATAATTACTCTTGACATTAATCAACTGCATATCATTTATCCCGAAAGAAAATAACTTTTCACGACTTACAGTAGGAAAAACCTTATTTTCAAGAATAATAATTATTTAAAGAATTCAAAATTGTTTTAAAAATAATTAAAAACTCGTCCTTTATGAATTAAAAATAGTGAATGTTGAAAAAATTCAAAAAAATACAGCCTTTAGCATGAATTTGATAGAAAACTGCTATTTTGCATTTTTGGGGCATCTTCCAGGCACAATAAAAAAATATTTCAGAGGGTAAAAAATTAATAGTTATAAGATAGAAATTATTTCTTACAAATGCTTTGAGAGATGACTATACTTTAATTTAAAAAAGTTTATAACCAGTACATATTTTCTTCGTTTTTTTGAAAAGCAAGCTTTTACCAGTTAAAACCCTATGTTAATTTCAAAAGGGGTTAACATTAAAAAAAAGAACGAAAATTACAGATTTTTTTTTTCTTAAAACGTATAAATTCGAAGGGGGGGGCTGTTCACTAAAAAACGAAATTCGATTTTTTACAGGTATAAATTTGGACCAACCTACCAACCACAGCTGACACTAAATTACTAACCATTTCAATATCGTAAGAAAAATTCTACTAATTCAGGAAACTGTGTATTTCATTGGTATCTTACTCAATCTATTACAGTAATAGGCAGCATATTTTCCGCAATAAGGCCTCTTAGTTTTACGTCTGAACGTGAGTACATCTTATCAGAAAGGAAAAAGGATAGGAAGTGATGATTGAGAAACTCTTGCATTATACTTATTGTTAGTTTAAAAACCTTCTATATATACTGAAAAGTCGTATGAGAAAGTAAAGAGTATTCTTGTTGAATAATATATAAAAAATCTAATACTAAACTACTTATATTATTCTATATAGAGCACATTTTATAATGTCAAAATTACGTTAAGTTCTTTCTGATATGCATAATGAGTTTGTTGGAAAAGATTGACACATTATCCTTAATAAGATTAGCATTTTACTAATCATGAAATATCTCCTCTACAATTTATATCTGCTGAAATAATTGCAATCCTGTTATTGGTTTTTGGATGGTTGATTTTTTAATTTATAAATATCAATAATAAAGAAAATTGTTAATTAACAAATAATTGCAGAAAAGAATAGGTTTCTAGAAAGTGAAGTCAGAAATATATTTTATTATTTCTGCAAAGTTCTTAGCATACTCATAATTTTAAGAAGCTTTTCGAACTTCATATGGTTAATTAAGAAAAACATACAAATAATTACTTGAATCTATTTTCTATGTTAGTATGCACGGCAGTCATAAATAATACTTTTAGGTTATACGCAAAAGATACAAAATTAACTTAACATTATAAAAATTTATATTACTATAAACCTAAATAAATAATTTATTTATCATACATATCTTAAGAAAAAATATATTCAATAATACTCTGTATTACCTTTCAATAATTAGTCGAAAATTTATATTATGCAAATTAATGTTAATGTTATAATTTAAGTACAAATATTGCATCAATAAAAGGTATCTGAAAAAAACAGTACACTCTATTCTTATTTAAATAAACATATTAGGCATACAAACAAAATATTTAGCTAACAATAAACTATACATTGCAATAGAAAAGACCGAAGATTTTCAGTATAATAAATAAATACAATATCTTATAGATTTTTAATCGGCGCGCTTAACAATAAACATATATATTTTGGCAAGATGTTCGAAGATAATAATAAATAATGTATAGTTTTAGAAACTAAAATGTAATTCCTAATCATTAAGTAGTGCAAAAAAGATGAAACACAATAATTATTATACATTAATTTTTAATATTCAAAACGTTTCGTACCTATTGTGTAATGCCTAAATACAATTTCTGAACAAATTTAAATTCTGGAACATATCTACGCTTTTTGAATTTTAAAAACTAAAAACTGTGTCTAAGCACATGCTTCAGTGTATTAAGTCATGTTTAAATTTTTTCGCACATTTTTATTAATACCCAATACATTAGAATAAATCATAATTCACAATATTAGAATATTATCTGATATTACTAACCCTGTCCAATTCGCAGATGGAACAATTTTTATAAATATTTTTTTCATAATGAAAAAGGAGCTGTAAAAAAAGTTTCCATGTCATATTACTAACAAATTCAAAGAGTTAACCATGTTCCCGGTAATAAATTAAATTGTCTCTATTCAGCCAAGTTTATATTATACCGAATAAAATTGACAACATTTTGCATGCACTTTCTTAATTTTGGAATAAAGATAAAAAAAAAACATTTCAATTTACTCTAGCCATAATTTTTTTTTTGTAAATTTTTTATTCAAAAAGTAAAATGCACTTTAAATTTATCTTAAGAAACAGAATTGAAACACCGTGTAGTATCAAGACAATAAAATAAAATTAGTAAAATTACAATTTAACGATTAGAAAATTAATTAGCATTTCAAGATAGTTCCTACAAATAAAATTGAAGAAGTTAAATGCTAAGATTTATATATAAACTGAATATTTTAAATATAAGAAAATAACCGAATGAAAATATTAATTTTTTCATCGTTTTTTGAGAAATGTTCTAAAGTTGAATATTACTTTTTTGCTTTCCGGACTTCCTTTTTCATTCCTAAACCATGATTTTCCACTTCTTCGTTTACCCTGTTATGTTTTGTACTGTGTTGTCTTTAATTTTTCTTGTTTTTTTATTGAAAGACAGAACATTATTTATAAAAAAACCATTAAAAATGATTATATGTGGATTGTTATAAAATTGGATAGAGATCTTGAGAAAGTACAAAAGAATACGTTAAGAATTTTTAGCATTAGGGGAAAAAAGAACATCAGAGATAGTTGTATAAAATAGAATACAATAGATAAAAACGACATAAATGATCATAAAATAGAACATTGCAGATTCTAAGCATTACATCATAAATGTCCTATCTTTCATTCCCAGCAGGGAGAATTCCTTTAGCCAAGCAATTTTCCATGCTTCTGTTTTTATCTCTTCCTCCTTGTCTTCCTTTTTTTACTTTTCCACTCGTTCCAATTTCTATACTTATGAATAGATTGCTTAACTACTTCCTCAAGGCTGGGAGTAAACCTGATGTTATCTCTATCAGATGATCTAGCGAAATCCAGAGCACCCGGAAATGCCCACGGAAACAAAAACGCTGCCACTCCCAGAACTCCTGCCGCAAATGCAGCGAAAGGCGCCATAGCTAGGCTGAACATGCCATAATGCAAGGGGTTTAGATACTCAAAGTACGAGAAAACTGAAGTAATCGATTCCATAACGCTTAAAGGCGACATATCTAAAGCATATTCGTCATCATCATCGTCATCAGCTGTAGCTAAAGCTGTTGAATCAGATAGTGGTCCACCGGAAGCACTACTCTGACCTCCACCAAAATTTTCTGTCAAACTGGGAAGCTGATTGGTTACTCCAGACAAATTTGGAAAATTGGGACGCGGAATATTTAAAACAGCTTCAGATCCGGAAGCATCATTAGCTTGACCAGGTCCAGCTTCTAAAGCTGATGATGATTGAATCACCGGAGAAGCATCAGCTGCTGGAGCAACGCCAGATGCTGTCTCAACTGCTGGGGCATTTGCAGCATCTGATGTTGAAAGTGCAGATGATCCTTCTCCAGTTTCGGGGGTATCAGCAGCATTTTCAGCACCTTCTACCTCATTAGCAAATTCTGACTCATTAGGACTCGAAGGTCCAATCTGAATATTTGTACCCTGGAATATCTCAAAACTGTCTAGATTATCATCTATTTCTGGATTATCCTCTACTTCTTGATTTTGCTCTACTGCCGGTTTTACTGTATCCTTAACAGGCTGATAAGGATTATTCTGAGTTGGGGTATAATAATTCTTATCGTAAATATCAGAAATTGCTGTTGGTTTATTTGTATGCTGAGGACCATCTGTATGTCCAGGACCACTTGCGTACTGATTTGTGAATTTATTTGTATACTGAAGATCATTTGTAAGCTGCCCATCATACTTATCAGTTGCAACATTACTATCTGGATTCTTCTGACCTTCAGTAGCATATTGATCCTCTCCAGTTGAACTAGTTGCAGGACTTGTAAAAACATTAGTATTCAAAATATGAGAATTGATGACAATATTCAGATCCGTACAACCTTCCTTACTTTGTATCTTATTCTTCACTTTAGTTATCGAGTTTATCATTATTGTTGGACAATCATCCTTTATCCCAGATGCAGAAGTCTCACCAATATTCGAAGAATTCATCATCTCATCATCCATGAACATGATGTGAACATTTGGTGGAGAATTAGGTTTTGGGTTAGCTACAATAGGTTCAATCGATGGGTACTTTGATTCTGTATGTATTACGTCAGGTTTTTTTGATCCAGTATTCGAAATATGAACAACAGTATTCTGGCTAATATCAGAAATTGGTCTATAAATTGGTCTTCTCTTTATGACAGGTTCTTGGAGACTATTTACAATCATGTCGAACTGAGGAGATGAAAAGTAGTACTGAGGTTTAACGAATTCTCCATTGTCGATTTTATCAACAATCTGTTCTTCATCTATGGGTTTTAAAGCAGTATTTGGTTCTAGATCTTCATAGATTGGCTCGAAAGTGTTACTCATTGGTTTTCCAGATTCTTGTGCCACTAAGTGACTCTGATTTGTTGCAAATGCTGGGATTTTCAGCCACTGGATCATTTCTTGCACTGATGGATGCCTGGAAGGTTTTCGGTTGTTCATGACGTCCTTATTACTAGAATCTTCTTGTGTCTTATGAATCTTATGGTCACTTGGCTTCTTGGTAGTATCTTCTGGAAAAGTGGTATACTTCTCATAATTGAACAAATCTTCCATACTTTGGAGACCGTCACTCGGCCAATTCTTTAGATGAGAATTAAAGGCCACTTTAGAGTTCGGCCTAGGAGTTACCACATTTTTGGAAGAGTTCTTAAAATGATCTTTTGTTATTAGATTTGATGGTTTTACTTTAATTGGTCGAAAAATGTCTTTTTCGTTTATTTTATTAAATAAATTTGATGTCTTATTTAGTGAAATTGTACTCAGTTTCACAATATTTATTTTTCCGTTCTCAATTTTCGTATTATTTTTGATAACCTTGTTCATGTTCTTGATCCTGTCCTTCGCATTTGATTTAATTGAAATAGGCTTGTTAGGTATGATCTTCACGTAATTCTGAGTGTTGGGAGAAATTCTTCTTCCCTCGAATACTGATTTATTTTCGGTCTCCTTGATCTTTCGTTCACCTTGATATTGAGCTTTAATTGAGAAATTGTCCTGCGATGCGTGATTTGAGATTGGAATCGGAATGACCCTGTTACTTACCTCGCCAATAATGTTCTTTCTAAAATGACGAGATTCTCCGAAAAAATAATGCCTATTTGTATCGCTTTTGAAACTGCTTCTTCCCTGAGGATAAGACTTACCAATCCAATCATTTCCTACCTGATAACTATGGGAATCGTCGACAAGCGATCGCGCTTTTACCGAGGCGGAATAGTTTAATTTTATAGTAGGCCTATTACTAGTAAGCGATGGTATAATATTATCGTAATTATAGTTATTATAAATTAGTCTATTATTTCCTCCATTGCCTATATACCTGCTATTGCTTAGGACAGTATGAGAACCGCCTTCGTTTCTCATTTGGACGGGTTTCCATCCATTTGCATCAACTTCCGGTCTGCTTGCCTCCAATGGAGCTGTAACAAATAATAAGCAAAAGCAATTAGAATAGTTTATAACTAATAATTGAAACATGTTTTTCATAATTTGATAAAAATTTACATTGCATATATATTTATCCTGTTGTATTTTAAATTCTTCTAATAAAGTCATCCTTAATTCATTTTAATACGATTGGGTAAGTATTGGTTTTAATTTGTTGCACGTGTGATAAAATTTTAATATTTAACAATAATCATTATTTCATTATACAAAGCAAAAAATTTTAATCTTTAAAATGTAAAAAATCAAAAAATCTTTAATGACTCGATTCTGATCGTCTTATTTCGTAGATATGTGTGATATTGTAAATTGAAGAGTATAACGACATTACCAAGTGAGTGGAACTTTTTTCAAAACACGTTTTATTAGTGTAAAATTTCTCTTAAGTTTAACCAAAGGCCAATTTACTTAACAAAGGGGAAAAAGTGATCTATTTAAACCTAAAAAGGGACTAAAAGTGACTAATTTTTAATCCAAACAGTAACTAAAATTAACTAATGTGCATTAATAATGTGAAATGTTCTTTTAAATTATTTTTTATTTAGAGTAATTTAATGTAATTAAAAGAAATTTCAAAAAATTAGAAAAATTCGATACAATCCATCAAAATTCAAGGTGGTTTTTCTTATTCAGATGAATTACAGACGATTCAAAAATATAAAGAAAAAAATTAAATTCCATTAGTTTAAAATTAATTTAAATAAACTTAAGAGAATAGAAAAGAATCTAAATGAATTCAGGCTAAATTAATAATAATTCAGGTTTACTTTCAAATTAATTCAAATAAACTACAAAATATTTAAAAATCTCTTCAAATCTTTGAAATCCTATGCAATCCCATGATTCTTGTGAATTCTAAAAAATCGATTAAAATACCTTGAGAGCTTTCAAAATCATAGGAATATACGGAAATCTTATAAGCTCTAGGTAATTCTTCAAAAAAGTATTGAATTTTTTAAAATCCCTTAAAATCATTTGTCCCTCGAAGTGCCTTGAGATTTTATAAATCCCTTTAAAGGTTTGGAATATTTCAAATTCCTAAGAAAATTTAAAATCTTTTTTTAACACTTGAAGATCCCTTAGAATCTTTTCGAATACCCTAAAATACTTCGAATCCTTTAAAGTTATTTTAATCTCTTAATAATCACTTGAAATTTTTAAAAATTACCTGAAATCTTTCAGATCTTCTGAAATCACTCGTGGTCTTTTTAAATAGTCTAAAACATTTAAAATCCTTTAAAATCTTCTAAATCTTTGAAAATTTTTTTAACTCAAAAATTTCTTGGAAATTTTTCAAAAACCATAAAATCTTTGGATATCGCCTGAAATTTCTTCAATATATTTAAATGGATTGAAAATTTCTTTGGAAATTCAAGAAAATTTTCGAAATCTTACAAAATTGATCAGTTCTTGTGAAAAATTCTTTGAACTCCACTAAAATATTATAGAATCCGGTAAAATTACATAAAATCTAATTATATTTCCTGAAATCTTCAATAAATTATAAAAATACATTAAAAGCCTTTTAAATCCTTATAGTCATTAAAATCATCGGAAATTTTATTAAATTTTTCGGAATCTTTTAAGATTTTCTAAAACCTTATTGGTCCTATTGAATTATTCAATATCTTCTACAATTCTAGGAAATTGTTTAAAACAGCATCAATTTTTTTTATTTTGAATCCTTAATACGATTCAAATTATTTGAAATGTTTTTAATCTCTAGTAACTGCCTTTAAATTATTGTAAATACCCTAAAATATTTAAAATAATCTTTAATCTTATAAAATCCTTTGAAATCTTTTAAAATATTCTATGATATTTTAAATTCTTCAACATCTTTTAAAATTCCTTAACATTTTTTAAAACTATTAAATATTTCCTTGATATTTGAAGAAAACCCTGAGACCTTTAAAATTTTGTACAATAACCTAAAATTGCTTGAAGCTCCTCGGAAGTTCTACGAATTCAAAAAAATTTTCTAAAATTTTTTAAGTTACTTTAAATTCCTTTATATTATGAAAATCAATTGCAAATTTCTTTCAATCTTTTGAAATATCCTAAAATGATTAAAATTCTGTCAAATCTTTCAAAACCCCACGAAGCATACAAAAATCCGTGAGATTCTGCAAAATCTCTCAATTCTTGTGTAAAAATTGTTTGAAATCCATTCAAATATTATAAAATACGGTGAAATTACATGAAATCTGATATTTTCTCAAATCTTTAAAACTTATTAAAATACCTTTCAGGACTCTTGAAATACCTCAATATCATTAAAATCGTCGGAAATCTCACAAAATTCCATGGAACCTTTTAAGATATCCTGAAACCTTGTGGCTCCTATAAAATCACCTTTTACTCTTTTGTGACTTTCTTATAATAGCAAACGCTTTTAAAAAATAATGCAATATATAAAAAAGTGGCGTTTTCCTGAAAATCTTTTCATGTCTCTAAAATACCATTAAAAAAATAAAGATGACTTTCTGGAAAGTCCCACCTTTTTTATTTTTTCTTATATTTTGTTTACATTTTCTACTTATGTAAGAAAGTTATGCCATCAGTTTTTTTAGGAGTTCAACCCTTTTGAAGTTCAGGGGAAAAATTTTTCTCTAAATATATTGTTTTTATCGTAAACGATGCAAAATGTCACAACAGAATCAGAGATATTTTTTGTAGAACTTTTCTAGGTGTGTAAACTTTTATCTCAACATTTTTTGTATCTTTCTTTCTGTCCGAGAAAAATGCGAAAGTTCGATTTTTCAAAATAATTTTTACATTCTCATCCTATAATGAGAAGGTATTATATTTGTGTGAAATTGGACCCCCCCCCCCAGTTTTTGTAAAATGTCCACGTTTCGAGACCCCCTCAACCCGAAAAACAGATTTTTACGAATGTGTCTGTCTGTATGTCTGTCTGTATGTCTGTCTGTATGTCTGTCTGACTGTGAGTACGATAACTTTTGAAAAAATCCATGTATTGGATTGGCTTTCAGTATACTCTCTAAGTGTCTCAAATTGAAGGTCAAGTTCGTTAGCCAGCCATTTCCGAAAAAAATTCAAAATGTAAGAATATTTTGAAAATTTTTTAGAACACTTTTTTTCGAAATTGGAAAATTCCATTTAGTATTATGAATAGTGCTTGAAAAGATAAACAATTTATCCTCTTAAGTTTTTTTGATAAAAAGAAAATTATAGGAGTTATATTATTTTCAAAATTTTAAAAAGCAAAAGAAAAAGCAAATTTTGAGCCAAAAAACGCACAATATGGAAAAACGTCAAGAAGAGAAAAACGTTGCTTCTCAAAAGACCTACAAGACTATTGTAACGAATTTTCAGATTTCAGAAAAAATCGAAGATCAAAATTTTTGCACAAAAAATATTAAATAATGAATGAAAAATCTGCCTGTTTGGCGGCCACATTCTCATCGCGCACTTCGCGCGCGGCTCTTTCCGTTTTCCCACTTCATGCTCGGCTTCGATAGAGAAAAAAAAATTTACTTGCAAATATTATAAAATTATCATAGCCTTAGAGGTTAGAGTCATTTTTACATTCTCATCTTATAATGGGAAAATATTAGATTTGTGTCAAATTTGACCTCCCCGGTTTTTGTCAAATGTCCACGTTTTGAGACCCCCTGAGCCCGAAAACCGGTTTTTACGAATGTGTCTGTCTGTTTCTCTGTCTGTGAGCACGATAACTTTTGAAAAAATCCATATATTGGATTGGCCTTTTGTATACTCTTTTAGTGTGTCAAATTAAAGGTCAAATTCTTTAGACAGCCATTTTGGATAAAAATCCGAAAAGTAAGCACATTTTAAAAAGTTTCAAGACCACTTTTTTCAAGATTGAAAAATTCTATGTACTGTTATAAGACGTACTCAAAAAGGCCAACAATTTATCCCAGTGAATATTTTTGATAAAAAAAATTACATGAGTTATAGCATTTTCAAAATCCAGAAGAAAACAAAAGAAGATGATCATTTGAAGCCAAACAACGCATGATACGAAAAAAGTCAGCGAAAGAGAAATGTTGAATTCTGAACACCCTATAAAATTATCATAACAACTTTCGAATTTTCCTTAAGAATTAAAAACTTTAATTTTAATTGCACAATAAATAATAAAAGTTAAAAAATTTCATTTTGCAGTCAAACTATGCAAAATCAGACAAAAGTTGCATGTACCAAAATTATGGACCTAAAAATGATCTACAAATTCG
>JAUELO010000093.1:1116008-1127550 GCA_032357855.1 Amphibolips quercusostensackenii | reverse complement strand
AACAAAAAGTGTACGTTAAAAAAAGATCTACAAATTATTTAGCGATCACTTTTTGATAGGACGCGTGTAGTTTTTGGTTAAGAATTAAACAAGTTTGTTCAAAATATGTCTTTTCTGTGGAATTCAGATGTTTTTAGATTAAAATTATAATCTTTTTCGTTTAAATTTCAACTATTATATTTTATTTGAAATTTCTTTTTTTTTTTTGTTGAAACTTTAACTACTTAGTAGAAAGTGAAAATACTTTGTTGGTAATTAATCTTTTTGGTTGATGATTTATCATTAAGCTGATAATCCTCTTTCTTGAAATTTAACTACTTTGCTTAAATTTTTGGTTAAAAATTAATTTTTTTAACTGAAAATTTAATTTTTTCGTGTTTGGTTAAAAATTTATCTTCTTCAGTTTGAAATTTAATTATTTGGTTGAAAATTCCTCTGTTTCATTCAAAATTGAACTTTTTCGGTATAAAATTAATATTGTTGGTTGGAAATTAATTTCTTCGGTTGAAAATTAATTATGAGGTTAAAAATTTCTTCAAAATTTTGAAGATTTGTTTCATTATTTTCAAATTTGTTTTAGAAAATAATCTTTTTTGGTACAAAATAAACCTTTGTAGTTGAAAATTTATCTTACTCATTACAATTCTTTTTCTCTTTGATTGAAGATAAATTTTTTATTGGAAATACTACATTATTAATGAAAATTGACCTATACTATTCAATTTTTTGGTTGTAAATTTATCTGTTTGTTCGAAAATTAAACTATTTTGTTCAAAATATATTTTTCTTTGGTTAAAAAATAAAATTTTTACTGAAAACTTAACTATTTCATATTTCGTTTAAAATTCCTATATTCTGTTTAACATGTATCTTTTTCTGGTAGAACATTAGTCTTGTTGTTTAACAATAAATATTTTTGGTTGAAAATTTATATGTCTAATTAAAATTTAGATCTTTTATTGACAATCAATTTTTAATTAAAAATTTAACTATTCCATTTGTTGTGTGAAATTGATGTTTTTTGATAGAATCGTAATCTTCTCGATTTAAAACTTATCTGTTTGGTTTAAAATGTGACTATTTTTTTGGAAATTATTTTATTTAGTTGAAGATTTATTTTTCACTGAAAATTTAACTTTTCTATTTTTGGTTAAGAATTCGTTTCTTTATTTCAAACATTTGTTTTAGAATTCAGATATTTGCTTAAAAATGCATGTAGTTTTTTAGAAATTACTCGTTATTGATAAAAAATAATTCTTTCTGGTTTCAAATTTATCATGTTGGTTAAAAACTTAGTTTTTTAAAATTAAAAAGTAACTTTTTTATCTTAAATTCTGTTTTAGGCAAAAATTCAAAATTTTTTTTTAATTCGTCTTTTTTGGTAAAAAAGCAGTCTCATTAGCTGAAACTTCATGAATGTGTATGTCTGTCTGTACGTTTGTCTGGAACATGATAACTTTTGAAAGAATGAATCTATTAGATTGTCCTTCAGTACACTCGTGAAGTTTTAAAAGCTAAAAGCCAAGTTCGTTATCCAGCTATTGTGGATGAAAATTCAAAAAGTTAAAACATTTTCAAAATTTTTAGACCATTTTTTCAATTTTTAAATTCTATGCACAGTAGTTTATTGTACTTGAAAAGTCGAACATTTTACTTGCTGGATTTTGTGATAAAAAGAAAAGTTTCAGAGTTATAGCATCTTTAAAATTCGAAAAAACAAACGAAAATCAAAATTTTGAGCCAGACAACGCACAGTATAAAAAAAGTCTATAGATGAGAGACGTTTCTTTTTGAAAGACCTGCAAGATTAATACAGTAACTTACTAAATTTTCTTGAAAAAATCAAAAATTCAAATTTTAATCGCACAAAATACAAAAATAGTCGATAAGAAAAAAATGACGCACCTAAAAAGGTCTAAAAATTTGTTATTTTTTATTTTTTAATGGGACGCGTAGTTTTTGTTTTATTCTCGAAAAACAACATTGAAAATAAAAATAAAAAAATAAATTACCATCAGTAGTTCACCCAAAAAAGAGCTGCAAATTTGTTATAATTTCTTTTTTCGATAGGATACGTAGTTTTTATTTTCATCGTAAAAAAAACATTGAAAAATGAAAAACAAATATTTGTTAAAAAATGACGCAAGGTACCAAAAAAAATTATTAAACAAAAGTGGTTAACACAAAAAATATCTGTCAATGTTATTAATCATTTTTAGATAGAACGTATAGTTTTTGTTTAAATCGTAAAAAATAAAATTAAAACGAAAAAGGGGGACAACAAAGTTCTTCGTTGTGGTTTGAAGCAACTTTTTAAAGAAAATTATTGCAAGTGGGCGATTTTTAATTAAAGAAGGTGTTGTGTAAAAAAACGCTTGGACCGCGATTTCGTGCACGTGTCGCGTTTGACGCAGCGCTGAATGACGAATCCTTAGATTTTGAATGTTACTATTAAAAATTGTTCTTGAAATTATTAAATATACCATCAAAAATAAAAAATAATGACAGCAAGCATTCACTGTTAAATTTGAATTTTGGGAAAAACCTGATTAACCCTTAAACGGCACACTGGTGCGGATTCGCACCGAAAAAATGTTCAATTGGCTGTCATTTACGCAGGCACATCTGCGGCGGCTTCTAAAATTAAAATGTTATAGAAATGTAATAAATCAATTTTTAATTGCGAACAAGCACCAAACAACGATAATAGTTAATAGTTTAAACAATTTTTATAAACATATTTACTTATTTGGCATTTATATGCAAAGAAAATTTGTCTTTTCATTGAAATCATTTGTTTTTGTTTAAAGAATGAAAATTTGTATACGATAGATTGCCATTCAACAACATTTTTAATTTTCATAAACAATTTTTATAAATAAATTAACTTATTTGGCATATCTATGCATCGAAATTTTTCTTTCCTGTGAAATCATTCATTTTCACTCAAAGAACAAGAACGGTACATAATAGAGTTTCATGAAACAACATTTTTCGTTGATATAAACAATTTTTATAACCAAATTCAATTATTTGTCATTTATATGCATAGAAAATTTGTCTTTTCTGTGAAATTATTTCTTTTTATCTAAAAAATAAAACTTTTGCACAACAAACAACAACATTCATTATTGTTATAAACAATTTTCACAAGCAAATTAACTTATTATAGTATCACTGCCATTAGTTATCTACTTATGAGTTTATAAAATTCAAAGATTTACTCAATATATTATTGTACAACCACATGAAGATGAATGATTCCACAAGAAAAAAAACTTTTGATCCATAGATATGCTAAATAAATCAATTTGCTTGTTAAAATTGCATATAAAAATCACAAATGTTATTAGATGTAAGCTGGGTTTTCTCTACGCTTTTCTCTACTAACAGCTTTCACAGTTTTTCCAAAAGCAATTGTTTAGGCCAAAATATATCTCAAATATAAGAAGTGCATATTATTGGACAGTTTTTCTTTCAAAGTAAAACTTTAAGATGAAAAAGGCACAATTTAAAAACAAAATTCGTAATAAGAAAATTTCTGCTATAATATACAACAAATATTTTTGAACCTTCAAAAAGTGAATATTATTTTTTAAATTTCTGGAAATGAAATATAAAGTTTTATTTTAAAAAATAGAAGGAAATTGTTTACTTCAAAGACTTTTCTGAATTTTGTAGTAAAGGGTTTGAATCCATTTGCAAAACCTTCTTTCTAGTTTATAATTAAAATATCAGTTAGGGCAGACCAAAAAACATTTGTATTTTTGTCAAAAAATATACATTTCACGGGATTATAATCGCTTTATACTTACTTTCATCAATTTTTAACAAAAACATTTGTACTGTTGTGAAAAAACAAATCTTTTCATTTTTTTTTAAATTTTATAACGAAACAATATAAAAGTATTTTTTAAATAAAAAAATATTACATGTTGCCATTTGGCCTTTTTGTTTTCCCATGAGAAAATCTAAACAAAATCCTCTATATTTACAAATATGAGACTGAAAGGTGTAACTTTAAATTTAAACAAAGTGGAAATTACAGGGAGATCTTAAAATCACTTCCTTGAATATGAAAAATGCATTTATTTTTGTATACTGCCCCTCTTATCCCTCTTTCGTAAATATAAGTTTCACAAATGTGTAAACAGATCATTTTCAGTGGACAAATTAAAAAGTTTACTGTATTTTTAAAAATTATTCACTGTCTGAACAATTTTCATTTGCTTAAACAATATTTTTTCACATTTCATCGCAAATTGTCGGTACCCTTACAGTAAGGTAAACTGCATAGGCAATGTAAAAATCAGTAAGATCGATTCAATTTGTTGTTAACTGTTTTAAAAATTGTTTATAGTTTAAATGTAAATTTGGCTGGAACAAGGCAGAAACATGTAATTTTTTTTTGCAAAGTTGTCAACCAACTCCACAGATTTCTGGTATATCTGGTCTTTTCACCACTAATCCATATTTTTTTAACAATTTCAATTTGTTCAGACATTTTTTTCGATGAAATATATGAGAAATATGAAATTATTCGCTAAATCTAAGATCAACATGAGCGATTAACTTCGTTTTTATATTGTTCAAATAACTTTCCATTATGGAAATGTAACTTTTGACTGGAATGATGCAGAAAGGTACAGCTGTTTGCAATTTTTTTCAACAAATTTCATTATCTTCTTTTATATAGACACTTTTAGATTTTTACCTATAATTGTATAAGCAATTTTTGCTTGTGCAAACAATTTTTTCTACAAAACAGATGAAATTTTCACTTTTTCTGAATTTCATAAACTAATGAGTTTACCGTTCGTGTTGGTTTCCGGTTTAAATTAAACAGTTCAAGATTTTTAGAGAAGGTGCATATTTGTTATATTGTGTCAAAAAACATTGTTTAAAGCAAAGATAATTGTTTTTGAAATTCTAAGTAATTCATTAAACGTGTCAAAATAAAAAGATCTACTGAAATTTGTTGAAAAATTTGCGAAAAAACTGTACTTTTCTGCATCGCTCTAGTTAGAAGTTACATTTTACACAATTAAAGATTATTTTTAAAATTCACAATAAAGTGAATCGATTTTGTCGATTTTTAAATTTAACTAATCAGTTTCGTGTTAATCTGGGAAGGTGTAAATGTTTTATATTTTATCAAAAATAAATATTCAAACAAATGGAAATTGGTTTAAAAATTATGTATAAGAGGTAAAAATTTCAAACCTACCAAAATTTTGTCGAATTTATCGACTAATTTACAAAAAATCTACATATTTTTGCTTTATGTAAGGCAAAATTTATATTTAAAAAATCAAAAGTTGTTAACAACAGATGAAACCCACCTTTCTGATTTGTATATTGTCTAATTAATTTATCTCGCTGTGAGGGTACCGACGATTTGCGAGCAATGTGAAAGAAGTATTTTTAAACAATTTCTAGCTTATAAAAAATACATCAAACTTTTTAACTTGAAAATTGAAAAAAATGCACCTCCGTTTTTTTTAAAACCTTCCAAAATGAGATATTTTTTCAAATAAAATTCGAACATTGCCTTTTTTGAACCACCCTATTGCACAATATACTCTCCTGTTATCAACATTTTATCAATATTAATTTTCTATTGTGATTCGAGTTAATAAGAAAATAGCTTTTGTTTTTAACAATATCATCCATTTTGCGGAGTTTTTTTCACTTTAAATTGTGTTTGAAGAAGAAGAAATTTATCGCTTTCGTTTGCATCTCTTGTAGTACGTGATAATTACTTTCTCGTTCAAGTTCATAAAAAATTTTGTTGTCTTAAAATGTTTTCATAAACGTCCTTTTGAAGCCCTGAAAAGTGTTAAGGCTGAATTTCTAATTATGGCAACATTTTCTCAACACATTTGCAAACAACTTTTTGGGCTTCAATAGGATATCCATCCAAACGTTTTAAGACAATATTTTCGATGCTGCTAATTTGTTCCAGCAAATGGCTTTTTTTGTGGTTAATTAGACTGTACAACGTGTAAAGAAGAAGAAAACTATCGCTTCCATTCGCATTGCTTGTAGTACGTGATAATTTCTTTGTCATTCAAGTTCAGACAACATTTTATCAATATTAATTTTTGATCATGATTCGAATTAATGAAAAACTAGTTTTTTTTACCAGCAATACCATCCATTTCGCGGAATTATTTTTCACTTTTAGCTGTATATGAGGAGGAAGAAAACTATCGCTTCCGTTTACATCTCTTGCAGTAAGTGATAATTGCTATGTCGTTCAAGTTCAGACAACAGCTTTAGAACGCGCGAATTGCTCTGAGAAAATGCGGTGAAAACACTAATTGCGCTCAGCGTTAAAAGCTTTGTTACGTTTAACAGCAGATGTTCCAAGTGGTAGATCATCAACCGGTGAGAACAGGCGAATGGGTACAAAAAAATTCGGCATTGACAACAATTGTCGAAACTGCACCTCTCACAGTCAACGTGGGATTAGAAAATTATTATTTTGGATAATAATTATTCCTTGCACTACTTCTAAAGGAAGATCTAGATTTAATTACGAAAATGTGCACCTTGGAAACTATAATGAAGGATGAAGTCACATAAAGTAAAGACAAATGAATTTTCGTTGTTCTCGTTTCTAGGACTGCTCTTATTTTTTGACAATTTAAATTCTCTTAGTTTTTTTTTATGAAATCAGAGAAGTATTATCTTCTACACTGCTCCCAAGATCTCCAAAGGTAGATTATATCTTAGGAGAGACTAAGGCGGTCCCCTTTTTTAGAGCTAATTAAAATTCTAAATGAATTTTAAACTTTTTGTATTTTGCATATAGGTAAATTAGGATCTAGAATTTTAAATTATTTCTTTAGAAATTAAACTCTCAGAAAATATCTCTTCAATTCTGTGAAACTGGCAGACGTGTGCTGTTTTAAAGTTTTCCCTGGCCTAATTATGTATGTAATTTAGTGAGCAAATCCTCTTTCATAAATCAAGGTGATATTCAAAAAAACTGAAATCATTGCAGGAAAAATCAAATTCATTAAATATTTCGGAACAATATCAAACATTTAAGAATAAATTACAAATTTCTAAATATTAAGTTTTAATACTGTGATTACAATTAAAGTATTTAAGTAATTGTCGGGCCACAAATACAATCTCTGGAAAAAGTTTTCTATACAATTTGAAGAAATTATATGAAATTATTAGTCATGTCTCATGAAAGAAAAAAAATTACTTTTATGAAAAAAGTTTAAAACACACGAAAAAAAATAATTTTAACAGTAGTTTTTGTAGTTGAATTTTTTTACTGTAGCTTCTTACTAATTTAAAAAAATGGTTGAATTATGTTAAATCATGACTCATTTCTTTGGAAAAAACGTTTCCTAATACTCTTCTTAAAAAATAGTTTTAACGATTTCACCCATAGAACATCTTACTTTTAAAACAGAAAACAGTAGAGTTTTAAAGAATGTCTTCTTTGACAAAATAGGCCAGCATTTATTATGGTCCGAAATTTTTAAAAATTGGTAAGAAGCAATAGAAAGAAAAAATTTAATTGACAAAATTATTGTAAAATGAATATTTTATGGAAAGTTTTTAAATTTCTTCATTAGAAATAAAAATGAGCATTTACTAGAAGTAATTACATAATTAACAAACATTGAAAATAGCATTTCTACTAAAGACATTATGCCATTATTTGAACAATTTATATTTGTTTAAGTAATTTTATTACACTGCAGATTGTGAAAATTCCTTATTATTTGGTATTACCTTATTTCAGAACTGATAAACTAATCAGTGGTTCAAATATTAATTTTTCCAAAAATTTTTTCAGTGTGCCATGAATAGTTACTTTTCCAAATTGATGTCGTTTCGTATAAACAGAAGACATTTTCAAAAAATCCATAAGTTACCGAAAAAATTGTTTAAATAAATAAATATCTTAAACAAGAATTAGGTTATAAGTTCTGAAATAAGAAAATACTGAATAATAAGGGACGTAGTATTAGAGATTCGAGAAAACTAGAATTTCCTCCACATTTCCTATAAAAAGGCACAAGTGAATGATTATTTATTATTTAAATAATTGACAACTGTCTTTCACAAAAAATATTTCACTGAAAATGTATTGACAGTATCATTTATCCCAAAAATATTAACTTTTCATGCTTGATAGGGAGCAAAAATTGTTAAGGCAAATAAGAACTGTTTAAAATATTGCAAAATGTGTTATCAAAAGAATATTATTATCAATGTTTGTAAATTGTGCTATTAGGTACAGAAAATACTTAAAAAATTCAAAAATATATGTCAAACAACAAATAAAACTCTTAATGCTTGTTAACTGCATCATTTATGATGGAAAATAATAACTTTTCATGATTTACATCAAAAAAGTTTGTTTGACAAATAACAATTGCTTACACAATTGCAAATTTGACTAAAAACACTTCACAATTTGTGTTTTCACCACTTAATAATCATTGATGTCAAAAAAAATGGTTTGAGTCATCTTATGCCGCCTTAGTCAAAACTAAAGTTTATTGAGTGAAAATTATTCGTTTAACAATTCTTAAGGTGCAACTGAACATTAATTTATAAAAAGATTGTAACAACCAGTTGTTTTTCTGATTTCTTTTGATTTTCCATTTAAACTCCTATTTTAATTTTAAAGGACTTAGGGGACGGGTCAATATTAATCGATTTTAAATTGCGTTTTTAAACCACCCTAAGGGGGCAAAATTCATATTTGTCCTAAATTTAAAAAAAAACGACAATTATTTTGAGTTTACAAAAATAACACTTTTGTACCACTTTAATCTTTATGTAAATTTGAATGTTGAGAACTTAAAATCTGAAAGTTTTAGATGAAGCTCCTTCAACTATTTTCACTCATAAAAAAATTGTAGAACCAGTTAGGTATGTTACGTGAAGAAGTTTCAAAAGGCGAAGCGTCACGTCACTAGGCCGCCCACATAATAATCATTGATGCAAAAAAAATTGTCAAGTCATCTCGGACATGAATTTTACATAAAACTGCTATTTTTTATGTTTTGGGGCATTTTCCGGGCACAATACAAGAGGTTGGAGACGGGGTAAAAATTAAAAGTTATTTTTAATTTAAGATCGAAAAGAAATCTAGTTTCTTATGAAAAATTTTAATGCAAAAAATGCATGAAAAAGATTCGTAATTAAAAATCAGACTTCCAGACTACTTCATTTTTGGCCCATTTGTGACAAATAAAAACAACTATATAAAAAAGAGGGATAAAAAAGAAAAATGCAACCAAAAACAAACATCTTACTTTTTCCTTTTTCCGTCTTTTTCATACTACCAGGGAACCAACAATTAGAGACAAAACTGATCCTGTAGGAGTTCCAAACTTCTGTTCATAAAATTTGTTATTAAATTTGAAAAAAACTGAATAAATAACAAATTTTATAGCATCGAGTAAATGTTTCTTAGGCATTTCTTTGTGAATTTTGATCAAATCTTAAAGTTTTTTAATGGCAAATTCAACTCTTCATAAGGAATGTTTGGAAACATGGCTATCATGCCAAAAGAGACAAAAATGTTTTCCAATGGTATTATTCTTTATTATCAATTAGTCTAAAAAAAGTGAAACTATTTTTAATTAACGTTTTTGGGATTTTCGATTTTTTAATGATTTTGCTTAAAAACTCTTCCAGATTTTTTCTCATTCTTTCCAAGATATTAAGAGTCCCTTTTTGAAGCATTTAGTTAGGGTTATTTGAAATTAATTGAAAACCATCTTCATCATTTAAGATATATGCAAGATTTTTTGGATATAATCATCTTTATGAATCGCTATTATAATACTACCTTTATCTTATTTCGTAATCATTAAATTAGTGTTATTTCTTAAAAAAGTCTTTGTTATAGACAAACTTTTTTTAAGCTTTTTTTTGGCAATTATTTGTTGAACATTTCTTAAGACGCTACTAAACGCTAATTTATAAAAACTATTAAAAAGTAGTTGTTTTTCTAATTTTTTATACTGAGCTTCTTTTATTTATAATCCCATGTAAATTTCAAAGGACGATTTGAAAAAATACGTAATTTTTTTTTTGGAAACCTCACAAAATGGGTGCCGTGGGTCGTTGTTCTCCAGCATAAAAAAAAATTGTAATGCATTTTTGGACTTCCTTACGAGGACAAAGTAAATTTTTTGTCCTCAATTTGGAATAAATCGAAAACCGTTTTGACTTTCCAAAAAAACCTTTTTTGGACCACTCTAATCCCTACGAAAATGTGAGTGTTGATGACCTTAGAGCTAAAAGTTTTATAGAAAGTCCCCTTAACCATTTTCGCTCGCGGGAAAAAATTGCAGAACCAGTTAGGTATGTTTACGTGAGGAAGTTTCAAGAGGCGAGGCGTCACGTCACTAGGACGACCCTAACGCTTAAAAGATAAGCCCTGCGTGGGCGGTTTCTTGTTTTGAACGTTAACGGTGATCGCGTGCCAGGTGATGTTCCCGTTTGTTGGAGGGGAATTGAGTTTTGCGCCGGTGACCTGCTTAATAAAATCGTGGTCTATCAGTACATCTATGGTCAGTGTATGGCCATTGGCCACCGAAGGTCATGAATAAGTCAACGCTGACAGATCACTTGCCATTGCCTGCCATTACCGCTACCAACTATAAATGCATTTGCATACAATTTTGGCACGCTCACATGATATGAGGGGGCTATATGGCTATATCATACTGTTCACGGTTCTTTCATTGTCATGCTTTGTTAGTGAGACGTTTGAAGCGTTTAAGCTTGACCAATGAGATCCTTATACCTGTTAAACCTCTGCTTTATTCTTCTTAAAATTCGAATGAATCTCATTAGTCAGTCATTGACCTCATGCAGATGTGGATGCTAATATCTTCTATCAGATAAATTTAATCTATTTTTTGGTTGGTAGAATCAGCCTCATTACTATCATGCACGCAATCTACTTAATGAGCTTGTGCATAAATAATAAACCAATCGACCAATATTTTTATCCAAGTTTATCACCATTCACTCTAGATTAGGGTGCTTCAGAAATGTAATGGAAATTTTTGTGTGTCTTTTTCTTTTTAAATGATTTTTACAGGTCACGCAAGCCCAATAAAGATTAGCACGTATTTTCCATCAGAAAAAAGTACGTTGTTGTACATTTTATTCCGAATCATGAATATAGGTATATTGAGTTGACCCACAACAATTCTGTACATAATTAGCCAAAGTATGAGAAACAAAATTTACTTCTTTAACCGAATTGTAATGGAATTTTTTTCCATTTTTTTCTTTTTAAATGATTTTTCCAGATCACACAAGCTTAATGAAGAATAGCACGTATTTCCCATTAGAAAATAGTACGTTTTTGTACATTTTATTCAGAATCGTCCACATTAGGTATATTGAGTTGATCCACGACATTTCTTCCCAATGGGCACAAACGTTAAAGAACGTCATTAGAACGGTTCAAAAACGTCCTAAGTCATTAAAAATAACGTTCCAAAAACATACAATGTTCAAGAGACGTTTTAGGAACATA
>JAUELO010000093.1:1087265-1097285 GCA_032357855.1 Amphibolips quercusostensackenii | reverse complement strand
TTTTGGCTATAAAATTCAACAATTTTGTTGCACATTTGTATTTTTGGAATAAAAATTAACTATTGCTAATATTGTCTTTTGCTTAAAAGTTAATCTAATTGTCTGGTGATGCAACTGTTTGGTTAAAAATTCATCTTTTGTAGGTAAAAATTCGTCTTTTTTGGTTAAAAATTTAGATAGTAAAAAAAAAAGATAGTAAATTTCTCTCAGGAGTAGGATGGTTAAAGACTTGATGCGAAATTCCCTTTAATTTGAATTGAAGCGCGTTATTTGAAAACCAGGGTTGCTACAAAATACCAATTCCGAAATTTTCTAACATTCTCTGACCGTCATCAATTTTTCTCTGAGGTTAAATTATCAAACAAAAATATAATGTTTAACCAAAAAGATCAAATGTCAACCAATAAGAATAATTTAAAAAAAAAAAAAAAAAAATTTCATCAGAATACATGAATGCTTAAAAAAGCAGCTGAATTTGTGAATACAGAAATTAATTTCCAACTTGAATGAAGAATCTTTAACGAAATACGCAGTCGTTAAATTTTCAGTTGAAAAAATTTAATTTGAACCGAAGAAAAAGAATTTTCAACAAAATAGTTTAATTTTTAAACAAAAAAATGGATTCTCAACTATACTTACAGAGATTAATTTTGTACAGAAAAAATAAATTTTCAACAAAAAAACATCAATTTTCAACATAAAAAGAGGAATTTTCAAGAAAAATGTAATTATATCTTCTTTTCGAAAAACTAAATTTTGAAAAAAAACAGGTCTTCAACAGAATATTTCAATTTTCAAGAAAAAAGTGGATTTAAATACTGAATCATCAACAAAAAAATGATTTTTTAACGAAGTTGTTTTATTTTCCACTAAGTAGTTGAACTTTCAATGAAAAATGTGATAGTTGATGTTACAACAAAAGAAGATTTCAGATTAAAACGAAAAAATTGTCTAATTTAACCAAAGAAGACGAATTTTCAAGAAAATAGAAAGAGTTATCAGTCAATAAAAAAATGTAATCCATAATGTGGAATCTTTATGCAAACAAAAAAATTTCAAAATAGTTGTGTTCTTAAACCAAAAATAGATATTTGCAACAAAAAAGTTAATATCCAACCAAACAGTTAAATTTTTAAACCAAAAAGACAAATTAAAAATTAAATTTGTAAGCTAATCAGTTAAATTTTTAACTAAAATAATAATGTTTTTCTATCAAACAAAATTGTTTAATTTTGAAAAAGATAATGAAATTTTATGTTCCTTCCCTAAGTTTATAAATCACACAAATATATTTTTTAAGGTCAACATTTTTAAATAAATAATTGAGCATAATATGTAAGATATATTAATTATTTTAAATATTTTTCAGAACTTCCTATTTTTTCACGCAGTATGATGTTCTCCTTTCTTTACACAAAAAATCCTTCAATCGGCACAGCTGTAAAAAATCAGGACATGTCCTAATGAATCCAGACGTCTAAGGTCATCCTAATCAGTAAAGGATATTTTATCTTTAATTTTAACAATATAAGACCGCAATTCCTGAATTCTCATTTAATAGATGAGCTACTAAACCATATTTTTATCTATAAACCTTAACAATGTTATTAAATATTCGTATTTTTTGGTAGAACATCATCATAATCATCTTGGTGGAAAATTCATCGTTTTGGTTGAATATTTAATTATTTGGTTCAAATTTCATATTTTTGGTTCAATTTCAACGTTTTGGCTGAAAATTCGGTTTTTTGATTACGATTTAACTTTTTTCTGGAAATTCATCTATTCCACTTTTAGTTAAAAATGTATCATTCATAAGTAAATTTAGCTGTGAATTTGATCTCGAGCGTTTCCACTTTATTTATATTGTTAATTTTTCAAGCATTTTGCTTCCCGTTAGCAAATGGATTTGCTTCCTTATAGAGGAAGCATTAGTGATTTTTCAAATGATAGACAAACTAAATTTTTCATTTTGATCAATTTAGGAATAGAAGTTTATAAAAAATACAAAATTACAAAATAATACAAAAAAAAATTTTTAATGCAATGGCAAATCAAAAAAATCAAATTTTGTTTTTGAAATGGTAATTTTTTAAACTGGAAAAGGGGAGGGGAAAATTTTGTCGCACCTTATCCCTTTCCCAGCTTTATGATTTTTTCTTTTAAAACGGTCAGAATTATTTTATTTGAAAATTTATGATCAAAAAGTCTTTTCTATTCATGCATCAACATTGAATTATCTTGATAAGTTTTTCTGTTAACAACAGATATTTTGGTAAAGTGTATTAATAATAATATTAATATTATTATCATTATTAATTATAAAAATTATAAATGAAGTGTATTAATATTATAGGTCAATCGATTTTCCTAGAATCAAAAAATGTTTTCTGTTATTGCATTTATTTTGAATTATGTTAATAAAAAAATTTTACTATGAAAACCTGTTTTTTCAAATATTATATATTACCATAGCTTTCTTACTCTTCATTAAAATGTATTAATGCTATAGGCCAATCGATTCGTCTTAAATAAGCACATCTTTTCTATTTTTGCTTCATCTTTAAATTATGCGTCTGAAAAAATTCTTACTATTAAAACTAATTTTAAATATAATATAAATGACCATAACTTCCTTACTCTTTGATAAAAGGTATAAATATTAGGTCAATCGATTCGCCTCGAACCAATGAATCTTTTTTTCCGTATCAACTTTAATTATTTTAATAAAAAAAGTTTTACTATAGAAAACCGTATTTTTAAATTTTATGCATTACCATAGCTTTCTTACTCTTAAATAAAATGGATAGGTCAATCGATTCTTCTCGAACCAAAGAATCTCTTATATCCTTGCATCAACTGTAAATTATGTTAAAGAAAAACTTTTTACGATAAAAAAACGATTTTTAAAGTATTATAAAGTGCTAGAAAAAAATTGAATTAATATTTTTAGAAATCCTTAGTCAGTTTTAAGATATAAGCGATAAAAATAAAACCTTCAAATTTCATCAATTTATCTGCAACTGTTTTCAAGTTATCGTGTTTACAAAAATGTGTGACATTCACACACACACGTACACACGCGCAAACACACATTTGCACACACATCCGGACATTTGTTTAGGACATTATATTATACACTTTTAAATAGAGGAGCGTTTATTAAATAATTAAAAATTTTTTTAAAATGTCACCATGACAAAGCTTCCTCTTTGAGGAAGCAAAATTTATATATTTGGTACAGAGTTCATGTATTTTATTGAAAATTTGTCTTTTTGGTTAGAAAAATTAATTTTGTTTATTGAAAATTCATCTTTTTGGTTAAGGATTCAACTATTTAGTTATAAATTCACATTTTTAACCACTTTTAAATTCTTTTTTTTTGTAGTTGAAATTTTGTTTTTTAAATTGAAAATTAGACGATTCTATTTTTTGTTTGAAAAATAAGTTTTTTAGTTGAAAATGCAACTATTAGGCTTAAAGCTCATCTTTATTGATTGAAAATTCACCCATTTAGTTGAAAATTCAATAATTTTGTTGAAATTATTTTTTTTTGCTCGATATAACTAGCTAAAAATTTCATCTTTTGGTAGAAAATTTATTTATTATGGTAGAAAAGTCATCTTTAATGGTTGATAATTCATTTTTTTTCGTTAAAAATAAAAGTTTTTGTTGGAAAATATATTCTTAAAAAAAATTCGTCTTTTGTATTGAAAATGTAACTATTATTAATATTGGCTATTGCTTAAGAGTTAAACTGTTTGGTTATCAATTCAACTGTTTGGTAAAAAATTGGTTTTTTGTTGTAAAAATCATCTTTTTGCACTAAAAATTCATCTCTTTTAGTTGAAAATTTTGTGTGGATGAAAATTAAAAAAATTTCATATTGAATTCAATGTTGTATTTATGTGCATTTACTTTAATTAGAAGAATTAATTCCCTTATTATTCCACTATTTTCGAGAAAGATCACCCTATTTCTCCTGTTTTGAGCGTCAACGAGGCGGGATAAGGAAGTGTTAAATAGCCTGAAATTAGTACCTTATAGTTTATGGACGGACCCTTATCGCATGTTCTAATCCTTTCAAATAGATTAAACGCTGATCGGAAATCCAAGGGAAATAAGCCTCGCTTGGCGCATGATTTTTACCAAAAAAGTATATCTAGATTAATCCAAATTTTATTCGAAGTTAGAATTCTTTGGCTCAATAGTTTTTCTCGATTTTCTCAGTTCAATATCTTTTTAGTTCCGACGTCAGTTTTATCATCAGGGGGTTTTTCAGTACTGGGCCAGTATCCCACACAGTCTGGTGCAGTACAGCATTATACATATATTACACGGAAAAAAATTTGACTATTTACAGAGTTTTTTGTTTGAAATATGAAAACCGATTTGATGTGATTTGATTTGTTTTTTGTAACCAAAAAATCTTCTTGACAAAAAATTTAGAAAACTTACATTTTGAAGATGTTCTAAATTGATGTTGTATAAAATTATTTCTTTGTATGAGCAATCGAAATTGTTGCACTACTAAAACAGCTTTAAAGATTTACTTATTGCATTTTAAGCTTGATACCAGTGGACCTTATTTATAAAAACAGAATCTTCATAAATTTAACAAAACGGAATATCTATGTCATAAAGTGTGAAACAGTCTCAAATAAAATCACAATTCTTTAATTTAATCAGGTTTTATCCATGAGTGAATGGTATCGGTAGGCAGATTATATTTTTTTCCGTGCAAGTTTCTCTTATGGAAAAGACATTTGCTCTTTAATTTAAAGAAATGAAGACCGCAATTCCTAAATTTTCATTCGATAGATGAGCTCTTAAACCGCGTATGCTTCAATCATAATAACTCACTCTGACAGAAGTGCTTTTCCTACTTTTACGCATTCAGTAAGTCAACTTGTATGACATAAAACGTCTTGAAATATCTCTGTAATAAAAAGAACATGATCACTCTACCTCATTACGCAAATGAGGAAAGCTTTGTTCTTTTTTTATGAACTTAAATGCAAGTAAACTGCTACAATCGCATTGTACATATGTGTTAAATGTGTATATGTATTATGTATGCGAAGGTATATACGACGTATACAAACGTATATCGTAGTAATTAGAAGAAACAATTATGATTACGGTACATTTGCACGTGTGTACCCGATATTCGCGTTAAAACGTTCAACGGCCTGCGAAGACATTATAGCAGCAAAAAGCGTAACTGTGTTCACTGGGCCTGGTACATGCTGAACTCCCAAAAACTCTTCATTTAAATAGATCGAGATAAAGCGAGATATCTAGTCCATGAGTTAAACGTTTTGTCCTTCAAATGTAATTAGCCTCTCAGGTATGAAATCTTCTCTATTCTTATACAAGTATATAAAGTAGTCGCACACTTCCTTTTCCTCACTCTTAATGAATTCTCATGGTATTCCTCTCCTTTCCAAGAAAAAAATATGACGAAGTCAACATTTTTTCACACGAGCAAATATGACTTTATAGTCGAAAATTATTCTTAATAGAGCTGAACGTTTTATATTTATTAATCTCTTGTATTTTGCACTTAAAATTTTCTTCGTAGAGCACCTACAAAAAAGTGTTCCGTAGCCTATTAAGACGTTAATTAAGTCGTTCGAACCTTCCCGCCTATACCTTGTCTCCTTTACTCACCACTGTTCCCTTCCCCTCGCTTCACATTCGTCATGCCATCACAACTTCTTCCTCCTCTGCTTTCTCTCACTTTTCTTCTTCCCTACTTTGCCTCCACTTATTTCCCCTAGCTTCCTGTACTCTTTCTTCCCTTATTTCCTATAATTTCTCCTATTTTACCCTCTTAACTTTCCCTCACATCCCCTACTTTCTCTCTCCTTACCCTCTCACTTCCTCTACTTTCCCTCTCCTTACCCCTTACCGTCCGTACTTTTCCTCCACTCATTCCAACTTAATTTTCCTAACCCCTTAATTTCCTATTACTTTTCCCTATTTCCCTACTGCCCATTTCTATCAACTGACCCTCACTTTGCCTCCTAGGAAAAAGGTACGACCAAAAAGGAAATTTAATTTGTTGACCAGATATTTTGCATGAAAATTAAAAAAATTAGAGCATTTTCAAATTTTTCAAACAGTTTTTTTTTTTTTTAATTCTACGTACAGCTATTTGCAGTACTCGTAAACTTGAACAATTTTTCCTCACGACTTTTTCAGATTAAAAAAAAAAACTATCGGAGTTATAGCATTTTCAAAATAAATAAAAAAACGAAAATTAACATTTCAAGATAAACAACGCCCGATATGAAGAAAAGGCATGAAAAGAAAAACATTGTTTTATAAAAGCACCGCCAGGTTATTATAACAATTAAAAAATGAAAAAAAATCGAAAATTCAAATTTTAATCGTACAAAAAATAATAAAAAATAAAAAATTCCATTTTGTGATCAAGCTATGCAAGATATGAAAAAATAAAATTCAACAAAAATTATGTAGACAAAAAAATGTACAAATTCGTTATTATTTACTTTTTCATGGTACACGTAGCTTTTTTTTATTCGTAAAAAACAATATTAAAAACAAAAAGTTAAATTTTTGGACAAAAGACACAAGCTACAAAAAAAATAATAGAAAAGTTATTTTACCAAGAAATATCTACAAATTTGTTAAGAACTTTTTATCAGGATGCGTTTTTTTGTTTTATTAGTAAAAAACAATTATGAAAATAAAAAAATTAAATTTTCAGACAAACGACACAAGCTACGAAAGAAAATAATTACACGAAAGTTGATCTCCCAAAAAAGAACTACAAATTTGCGATAAACCATTTTTTTATGGAATGCGTAGTTTTAGTTCTAGCCCGTTAACACCGTATGACGCATATTGCGTAAAAAAATGTCCAAGATTGCGTTTGACGCAATATGCGTCATGTAAAATAAATAGATTAGTACTACTTCAATTATCATGAAACTTGCTACACAAAGGTTTTTTGGGTCTCTGACACCGTGTATGGTATCAAAATTTAAAAATTCAAAATGTCGGATCCAATATGGCGGATCGAAATAACGCAAAATTGTCAGCTTTTCATGAAACTTGGTATATGAAAGCTTTTTGGGTCTCTGAATTCGAATCTAACATCAGAATTCCCAAATTCAAAATGGCGGTTCTAATATGTCGGATCGGAATTACGTAAAAATGGCTGATTCTCATCATCGACATATTGGATCAGCCTTTAAGAAATTTTAAATTTAAACTTCGAATTCATATTCATCGACCCAAAGAACCTTTTTCTACCAATTATTATCTAAATTCGCCATCTCATAGATTTTTTCAAAATATTTGGTCGCCATATTGGATTAGCCATTTAAAATTTTTTTATTTTGACCTTGAATTCGCATTTAGCGATCCAAATAACCCTTTCGTACTAACTTTCAATGAAATCAATTAGTAGAACTTTCCACACATTTTGGGCCTACTTTGTAATTTTTGGTCTACACAGTAAAGGGGTTAGTTATAAAAAATAAAATTAAAAAAAAGGAAATAAATTTTTTATCAAACGACTGTGAAGAAAATGAACAGACAAAAGTTACTTATCTAAAAAAGAGCTACAAATTTTTCATCAACAATTGTTTAATACGATGCGTAGTTTTTGTTTTAATCCTAAAAAACAACATTGAAAATAAGAAAAGTAATTGACAAAAGTTGTTTACCCAAAAAGGATCTAAAATTTTATTATTATTAATTTCCAGATAGAACAAGTATATTTTCTTTTATTGGTACAAAATAAGATTAAAAGTGAAAAAGTCAAATTTTTGGAAAAATGACACGAGAGACGAAAGAATAATAAAGACAAAAATGGTTCAAACAAAAAAGACCTACAAATTTTTTATTTACTATTTTTTGATAAAATACATTATTTTTTATCCTCTGAAGAATAAAACTTGTATACTTATTTGGTATTTCAATATTTTTCCTTTTTTTTTCATTATTTCAAACATTTTTTTTTAATCATTTCGAACATTCGAACAACAACTATCGAACATTTTTCCTTTCTTTGGAATCATTTCTTAGCATCTAATGAATAAAACTCGTACACAATATACTGACATCCGAAAACATTTACTGTTGTTATAAAAAATATTTATAAACAAATTAACTTATCATACCATTACTGCTATTGGTTATGTTGACACGAAAATTTATTCTATAGCAATATTTGATTGGTTTCAGCCATGAAATAGGTTTTTTCTGCCTTTAATTTTTTTTACTTACAAACTCCTAATTATGTTTACATATAAATTTCTCCTTTTCTCTGATCTACTTATAGGATTATAAAAATTAAAGATCCACTTAAAAATATTATTCCAAGAAAATGCTGTTGCATCTTTTGATAGCTCCGTCATTTTGTTTTTTTCTGTGACCCTGAAAATATTTAGAATACGCAAAAAAAACATAAAAACAAAATAAGAGCCAAAAAATAAAATAAATCTCTGTTGTGGCTTCAGCCCTGACGTTTGGTGGAGAGATTTGCCATAGAATAATTATTCATGTCAATATAACCAATGGCAGCGAAGCAAGTAACCATATTAAGGGTAAAATCGTTAATCAAAATTGTTTACAAAAATTATAAATGTTGTTGGATGCAGCCTGATATGTGAAAATTTAATTATTTAGATGAACAGAAATATTATTCGACCAAGAGAAAAATTTTCTTAACATTGAAATGCCAGTTAATTGAATTTGTTTCTAATAATTGTGTATAACAATGAAAAATGTTGCTGGATGGCAGTATATTATGTGAAAATGTTATTCTTTAGATAAAAAGAAATTACTCCGCAAAAAGAAAAAAAATTATATGCATTCAAATCCCAAAAAATTGAATTTGTTTATAAAATTGACAAATTTTGTTGGATAGCAGCCTATTGTATACAAGTTTTATTTTTCAAATCGTTTTTTTGATGTTTTCGAAAAATTGTAATAACTATGAAAATAATTGACACTGTTTCAGGTCAATTTATATTTTGCCTTCAGCTTAGACTTTTTATGATAATGACAAGAATCTTCTAAATTATTTAAGGCGTAAGCAAGCATTTGGGTAAGTATTTAAGAAAGTATTAATGTGATTAAGAGATTATTATGACTTATCATTACAATTTAAGAAAAAAATTATTATTTTTTATGAATCACTAATTGATTTTAAATTACTTAATATTTAACATTTAAGTATATAAGAAATTCCAATGACTTTACGCAATATTACGAGGAAACAATTTTAATGTGATATTATGAAAATTAAAACATTAACAGAAGTTTTTTTCTAGATACACGCCATCTACTTTGCTCAATCCTTTTTTTAATTTTTAAGATTTTAAATTCGATGTTTTTAAAGTTTAAATATGTTTCAAACTGAGAAACTTTTAATGTTAATAAATTTTTACCGTATAAGAGGGTTAGCTGGTCCCACACTATTAGAAAAAGAAAACACCGTATAGTTCCTTGGGCGGATAATCACATTTAGGGGTAAAATACATCCCTTATGTTTATTCTACATTCGTAAATTTATTATTATCTGCACCGCTTGTCATATTTATTCTTGCTGTCGAATTTTGCCTATCTGTCGTGTATCTTTCACGAAGAACTCCGCTACACATCGAATGATTTTAACACTTTCCATCTACTTTTGGTTTATTAGCAGAAAGAGCGTATCTTTGAAACGTGAATTTCAGGTTCTTATTTGTCTCGGGAATAATGCGTATATATCCAACTTATCCAAGTGCATATCTAAGTACTGCAAAAAAAGAAGGCTTGTCCTGAGGAGACCTGGACCTGACACGAAGAAGAGTCTGTTCAGGAGATGTCCGGTCAGGTCATTGTTGTGTGGTAGAAAGAGAAGAACCAGGATTAGGTTCATTGATGATGCTGAAAGTAACGAGATGTGAGACATCGGTTTCTGAATTTACTCTAGTGTTTTAAATCTTACAATTTAGTGCAGTGATGCCGTATCCCTAACCTCTCGTGCTCAAATAATAT
>JAUELO010000093.1:1074874-1087255 GCA_032357855.1 Amphibolips quercusostensackenii | reverse complement strand
TGTCAATGTGTAATATTTTTTCATACCAAATTATGTCTTATACGCCTCGCTCTCCACAAATAATAAAAAATGCTTTCATACTGTGTGCATGTTATATAAATTTTCATGTTTTGTAGGTGTCACTTAATTTTATAATTCTCAGTCTCTTATAAGAGAGAGACTCGAATAGGTGGCAAAAGGACATCAAATATAAAAAAATTTCTGAGAAGGTCAAGTCAACTATTTGACATGATCAAATCAACCTCTATAATGATCAATTTGACCCTCTGCGATGATCATTTCAACTCTCTATGACAATCGAGTTGACCGTCCGAGATGATCATGTCGACTCACTGAGACAATCGATTTTAAATTCTTGCTTTAAGGTTGTAGAAATAGTCGCTTTGGCCATCTAGAAGACTGTACTATAGTTAAGCATCCAACATATTCAGTTTGCATATCTAGATAGTCAGATTGACAGGTAGTTACAAATGGCGAGTTGGAACAATAAGTTCAGCAACCCGTCATTTTCAACAATCTGATCTTCTGATTTTTCTGGAAGTACACTCTAAACTTTAGACAGTTTTTCTGCGCTAATAAAGGGATTTCTAGTTTTTAGAGCCTTTGGACTTTTTTCATTTTCAGGGTGCCATAGAAAAATAAATTCCTCTTACATAAACTCAAATAAAAAATCCGAAAGAATTGTAAAAATTAGGCATATTATGTAGATTAAAAAACAAAAATAGTATTCACAATTTTTCCAAAACTCTGCTATTAAAAATTAATTAAATTTTATATCGACTACACCCAACGTCAAGATATTAATCGATTCATCTCAAATTTCACACACGTAGTAAGAGAGTAAAAAGAAAACAGTTTAGTGTCAAGGCGTTTCCAGTCTATGAAATTTGTTTTTTTTTTTTAATCGAACCTACTGCACACACCCTTGTGCATTAAATCCAAGAGAGACTAAATGTGGGAAAGTTATTTATTAAATGATAGAAGAAAAAAAAGAAATAAGCACTTATTTGCTATTTGCATTGACATAACATTTTAAGCCATGACAATAAAAAAATCTCTTGCACATATCAATTCTAAATTCAATAGAAATTCTTCTTTATAAAACGGAATCTAAAATCAATTATAATTGCGTTCTGAAAGTTTTTTTGAACTGCGTTATTTAATTTCGCCTTACAGTGTCTGTCGTTGCGCGAGGATTGTGAAGCTACGCGCCTACACTAAAAAATTAATATCTCTAAAAGTTAAATAGTGTTCGTTGAGTTTTATTGTCGACGCAGTAAGATTTTTTTAGTTTTGAAATTACATTAAAAATCCTTACAAATTTTACGCTACACCTGTAAAATTATTGGAATTCTGTTAGCATTTTGGGCGATGACCTTAAGCGAAAGGTAGAAAACAGAAAGCTTTGAGTACCATAAAACATTCAATTGTTAATCATTTGATTTCATTTTATTCAAACTTCAGGTCACAAAGATTATTATATTTTGGTTTTCAATCTTTATAATGAATTAATGATACACAGTCTCCAGAGAGTTGAAATTTGCAACAACTTTCGTAAAAAGATGCGGAAAGATAGGATTATTTACACCTACTTTACATTCCTGAATTTCATCTGCGGTCATATGATCGACTGCACCGTTTATTATATTTATTTTTATTCTATAATAATTTTGATGTGTCTTATATATTCCACGAAAAATCCCAGTATACTCCAATATTGCAAAACCTTCACCATTAGCTGTTGATGATACAATATATTCTCGGTTTAGCACGGGCTTGTATCTACCTTTTTTTTACTTGTAATTGAATTTGTTTTTGAAGAGAAAAACGTATCTTTGAAACTCAAATCGAAAGTTTTAATTTGCCTGTGGAATAATCCAAATATATTCAAGTTTTTCAAGTGCACACCCTAGCACTTTATGAGAAGGAGGCCTGCCAAGAAGAGGCCACTCCTCAGGAGAAGCCAGGTCAGGTGAATGTTGCCTGGCAGAAAAGTAAGAAACAGGACTACGTTTCTCATCAAGATTAAATCAAGACTGCAGTGAATTGTATTTTGTAACAAGTTTGATAAAATTATGTGGGAAGATTGGGTAATTTTTTCCTAATGGACAATCCCTAGCTTCCTCTGCAGTCATATTGTCAACAGCGCCGCTCTTTATATTTATTTTAACTCTCGGATGATTTCTATTTGTCGTATATATTCCACGAAGAAATCCACTATACTCTAATATTGCAAAAATTTCGCCGTTGGCTGCTGATAATACAATATGTTCTCGAGTTGGCACAGGCACAAAGACACCACGTACTCGCATTCTAATTGGTTTACCGGAAGGAATAATGTATCTTCGAAATTCGAATTGAAGGGTCGGATTGGTTCGGGGACTAAGCCGAATATATCCAAGTTCTTCAAGTGCATATCCAAGTACTGTGAAAGAAGGAGGCCTGCCCTGAGGAGACCTTAGCCAGTCACGAAGAGAAGGCCTCTCAGGAGATGTCCGGTAAGGTGATTGTGGTCTGGCTGAAGAAGGAGAACCAGGATTATGTTCGGTATTAAGATTTTCGTTGGACTGTGAACCTAAATCTGAAAAAGTTTAGACAAATAACCAATTAGGCTATCCTCATTTTTGCAAAGTAGAGAAAAATCTGATTAATGTACATATAAAAGATAATCGTCATATCATAAATTATTATAATTGTTGAGATTGCCTTGCTGAGATATGTCTATTTTATCAGTTATTTAAATAAAAGAAAATTATTAACTTAATAAGTTAAAACTTATCTTATATGTTATATAATCCTTCACGTTCTAAGGTAAGCCCGTATTGGCATTTCTATTATGGATATTACAACTGTAATTATTATTATCTTTTTTCTTAGTGAAATATAAAACTGTTTAGATTGAAGTCCAAATTGAAATCTATTTATTATTCAGTCTGAAAATTATAAGAATTTCTCAAGATAAAATAAGATGAGTAATACACGTGTCGAAAAGTCTGAGTCCTTCGTTTTTCTATTAGCTTATATTTGTGGATAGATGTTGGATTCCAGTTTTTTACGTCTAGCAATTATAAATGAAACATTTTTGAGGATTAGAAAAATTATTATATTCTTGTAATTTCCAAGCGAAACGATCAGACTTTGATTTAATAAATAATTTTCCTTGCGCAATGTTTTTGTAATATACGATTACCCTCATTAGGCACACTTATAGTTGAATGTTCAACAATTAAGCTGTTGTATCAAATAAAGACACATAACATAATTTAGCCGGAAGTGGAAATACCTCTGGAGGCTTTCTGAAACATTTTAGATTTTTTATTTTTAAAGAATAAATCTAGATGTAGAATTTCATTGCGCGATTTCCCCAAGCAAATAGTTGCATCTTTTCTGAGTTTTCTTATCAAGGCCAAAAAACTAACTTTTTCAGAAAAATCGATTTCTATTCGTTTTTCACTTCAACTCATGCCCAATCAGTCAGTTTTCGTGACTTTTGAATGAAAATTTGAGGGAATATTGTTCGAAATATGTTTCAGCTTATAGAGCAAAGGAAATTAAAAAATTTATTTCCAAACAATTGTTAATATTTTTTTCTGAAGCTCGGCACACATCGGACACAACTTTCAGTGAGAAAGTTGTTAAGAACAGTGCAAAGAAGTTTTCTGGAAAATTTTAGCCCAATCGCACTGATATAGAAGCGTTCACATATTACGCAACATAAAGAGGGGGAGCAGTAGAGTATCGTTACGGTCTGTTATGTAGGGGAGGGGGGTGCTTTGACCCGATCACGTAACACTTTTATTTTATAAATTTTATGCTCCGTCAAAATTGTATATCAAAATTTATAAATAAATAATTTCACGTCATCATAAAATGTATGTCTAAATGTTTCTAAAAATGATTAATAAAGGAAAAAATTTAAATTGTAAATGATTGTTTAATAATAGCAAATAATTATGTTTTCAACATTTCACTACCACACTATAATTTGTCAATTTTCTTACGTTTTCAAAGGCATGAAAAAAATTTAATTATGGGCAAAAACTTATTTTGATGAATTCGAAAAAATAGAAGCTTTTCAATAATCATGAAAGATTTGAGGAGATTAAATTTTATTTATGATTTCTTGGAACGTATTGAATGTTTATTTTGTAATGAATTTTAAGGTAATATTGAAAAAGATTACAAAATATCTTTTATTATTTCCTAAATTTTTTAAAAAGAGTGTAAAAATTTTAGAGCAAAATAGTGCAATTTCGCCATAGTATATCATTTTAGATTTTTTCAGAACCTTGTGCGGCTTAACGAAAATGAAAAAGAAAAAACATTTTAGGTTTATTGACAAAATTAAAATGATTTTTTATTTCTAAAAATTGATTTTAACAGATTATTTAGAAAGATTTCAGAACTTCAAAAAAGTTTATAAAATTTTTAAAGAAAGATCTGAAAGATTTTAATGCAATTTTTTTAATTTTGCAGAATTTGAAAAAAAAATATAAAAATTTTCATATTTCTTGAAGCTTAGAATGTTTAGAAGGCCTGAAAAGATTGAAAAAATAATTATCTTCAGATTCATGTAAAAATTTTGAACGATTTATTATTTTGAAAAATGAACTGCAAGAGAAAATTTAAAAATATTTTTAAATATTTCAAACGAATACCAAAAATTTCGAAAAAGTGTTAAGTAGATTTTTAAACAAACTTTTTCAATTTGGCAAGATAAAAAAAATCAAACAAAAATTAAGTTAATTCAAGAAATGTTTAGAAAAATTGAAGTGATCAAAAAGAATTTCTAACTTGGGAAGATTTTTAGAACTCTAGATTTTTGATAAATAAAAAAAACACTTTAGGAGCTATAAGAGAATCTCGAAATGTTTCAAGAGAATAAACAAATTTTCTTCAAATTCCTGGAAAATTTTAGAAGATTATGAGGCAATTTCATTACATTTTGAATAATTTTTCAAAAAATGTAGGTAAAAGTCGAGTCATTTAAAAATATTTTCAGGAATTTAAGACGTTCTAAATACATCATAAATATCTAAAGACTTAGAAATATTTCTGAACATTTACTAAATATTTCTTTATTTTTTCAAACTTCTAAATGTCCTATTCATCTTTTAAAACGACTCAAATTTTTGTCTAATATTTTGTAATAACCTATAACATAAAAAAAAATTCTAATTTTCTAGGTGCTTTTTTGATAAATTTGAAACATTCAAAAATCTTTTTTTATTATTTCAGGAATCTTATAACAATTATAATTATAAAATTTTCTAAACAAACTGATAATACATTGAGAAAAATAATTTTTGTATCCAAAGAAAAGCATTTTTTTTATTCTATTTCTTTGAGACAAAAAATGCCGCTACTTAATTGTACTGAATATGGTTAAAAGGCAATAAACTCGTGTATTGATTCGAAAAAATCATTTAAGCGCAATTTCTCTGAAATAAAGAAATATTTCTTAGCCTCAGAATGTAAGATAATTGACTTGAGGAATTGATAATTTAAAAACTAAGAACCTAGTTTCCTTGATACCGTTGTTCTAATAGAAGTTGTCAATAGTCTAATGAAGTAATTTATTGACTTAACCTATTAATGCCTGAATAAAAGAAAAAAATTTACAGCAAGTTTAAGCTCCTAGATTTTCACGAAGCCGCCGTAAATTTTCCTCGAACAAATTTTTTTCATACGTATAAAGGGGCGCTTGACACGATCCAATCATTAAAAAAAGTGAAAAAAATTTATTTTAATTGTTTTTTGGTAATTTTAAGTAAGTGAAAAATACATTTTTCCAGTGACATTTTTTTGGGAAACAATCGATTCTGTGCGAAAAAATGTCTTTATTATGCTAAAAATAGCACGAAACGTGTTATGGCGATTCATACAAGCAACACGTGGAGTTTACTTTTTTTTTTGCACTTTCCGAATGGAAGTATTCCTCAAAAGAAATACATAACAGTTTTTTGGGTGGCTGATTTCAAATTCACGATCAGATTTGATTTACATGACTTTCTGTGAGTTCCACATACTTCATAGATGGCTTTGTCTGACGTACATAAGCTTGCGTAAATCAAGTAAAGCCAAAACATAATTATCATATATCACAAAAATTATACGTTCCCTTACCATAGCTTATCACATTCGAGCTAAGCCTGATATCAGCTTACATTTATTTTATCCATTTTGAAACGTTTTGGATATGCTACTTTGAATATTGTAAATCTGTTGGCGAATTCGCAATGTCCGACTGAAAAAATCTTGTGGAAAATTGTTATCCGCAAAATGAAAATTTCTCGGAAGTATGTCCGCCATATTGGATCTGTCATTTTGAATTTTGCGAATCTGATCGCGAATTCGCCATCAGCGACTCTGAAAAGCCTTATATACAAATTTTTAAACAGAAACGGGAATTGAAAAAAAAATTATTCCCGACATCTTGGATCCGCCATTTTGAATTTTGCATATCTTATAGAAAATTCGTGATCACTAACCCAAAAAACTATCATATATCCATTTTAAGCAATACTCCAATTCAGAAAGAGTAAGAAAAGTAAACTAAAGTAACATCTATGTATCTGCATAAAAGATAAGTTACAAGTGTTGGAATTTTTTGCAGCCTGATATTGTAAAAAAAATCCTTCATATTTTGCTAGTATTTCCAATAACACGTTTAGTGCTATTCTTAGCATTAAAAATACATTTTTTCGCACAGAATCGATCGTTTCCCAAAAAAATGTTACTGGAGAAATGTATTTTCACATTCTTATCAATGAGAAGGTACTGGTCTTATGTGAAAAATGACTTTCGCGTATTCCATCAAATGTCGTCGTTTTGAGTTCCCCTGAGTCAGAAAAAATAGTTTTTACGTCGGTCTCTGTCTCTCTGTTGTCGTGGTCGTCGTTGCAGCAGGCAGATTTTTTTACTTAAAATTGACAAAAAACAACAAAATACATTTTTTTCACTTCTTTTAATAGTTGGATCGTGTCGAGCGCTACTTAATACATATGGAAGAAATTTGTTCGAGAAAAATTTACAACGGCTTCATCAAAATCTAGGAGCTCAAAATTGCTGTCAAATTGTTTGTTATTTAGGCATTAATGGATTAAGTAATAATTTATTTACTTGGAAGATATGTTTCTTTAAATAAATAGAGTAAAGTGTTTCATGTCCAATAAACATTTCCTTTAAGTAAAAAAATATATTTTTGAAATAACTTCATACACCAGTCGTTCAAAAAAATATTTTAGTAAAATCCTTCATTTGTACCGAGTAGTTCAGAACATATGCTGCCAGGTGCGCAGATTTTATAGTCTCAGAAGAGAAATCGATTTTCCAGTTTTTAAGTTTGCCATAAATTTTCACTCTAGACGTAATCTGAAAAATATGGCTATTGGTGTTTATCGATTATCCTAAGCATTGGTCAGCTTCTTTTATTTAAAATTTTTTTCTACTTTGTGGAAATAAAAATAAATATATTATCATGAATTGTAATTATTATAATTGGTTAAATTTATTTCAATAAATAAACCTGCTTTACTTTTGTACTTTAACTACTCGAATTTTTCAAATGATAAAGGAAATTTTTTTATTTGATTAAATTGTTCTTTGAATTAATCAATATTTAATCAACTCTGTTACGTGTTTATTTTAAACAATATGTCGCATATTAAAATCAAAGTAATATTCATGAAGGTTGAAAAAATTTTCTTCCTCACAAAGAAATGATTATTTTGCCTTAAAATACGCTTATTTAAATCAAAAAATCATATATTTGGTTGAAAAAAAATTTTTTTTGCTCAACAAATATTTCACAGTATCGAGTAAATATTGCTATATTTTAAACATTGCGTTCCTTAGATCCAAACAAAATATTTCATTAATCTGAAGAAATATTTTTTTTCAGCCACATTCTACTCTACCATTTCTTGGAATCAAGGAATTCTTTTTGATTGAAATAAGTTTTTTTCTCAGTGTCTTTATTCTCTTGTTCTTAATTCGCAGAATTTAATTTTAGCTCAAATTTAAGTTTTTATATGCTTTTATCAAATAAATAATAATTTGAAATTTGTAAATTGTATTTCTAATGTTATTTTAAATTCCTTATGGTATTAAAAAAATGTTTTAAATTCGTGAATTTCAATTAGTACTTATATGAAATACCTTCTATATTTGTATAACTTGTAAAAATACTTAAAAAGCATTCAGTGTTTCATCAAAATATTGCTTTATTTCTTCCTAGACAATACGCCATGTTAAAAAAAAATTTTTTCATTTTAAAAACGTCTATTATTTTTTTAAACATAATACAAAAAAAGTTACGTAACGAAGATGAGAGAGGGGGTTCCAAAGGGAATGTTACGGTCTCTTACATGGGTGAGGAGGGAGATACAAAAGGTCGAAAATAATTTTACGTAATATGTGACTGTTCCCGATTTAAGAAACTAATAATGTCTTAGTGTAGTCGATGTGCTCAGTTAGTCTAAAAACTGACTAAGTACAAGTTAAAATGAAAAACGAATTAAAATCGAGTTTTCCATAAATTTCAGGTTTTTGGCTTTATTTTTAAAACTAAAAAAAAAAAAAATTTTTTGTCTACAAGGAAAAAGATGTGCGATAAAATTATACATGTAGACGCAGTCTTTAAAAATTGAAATCCTAACATTTTTTAAAAGACTCCAGGGTTTTAATAAATTTCCAAACATTTCAAAATTATAATAAATTTCTAAAAATATAATAACAATAAAGAAAGTTGTCACTAAAATGGCTTTAATGTTTTTCATAGTCTTTTAAATTTAATTTAGAGTCCTCGAAAATTCCCTACAAAAAAAAAGTCAGAAATCTTCACAAATTGTTAAAAGCTCTGACGATTTCTAAACATCCTGACCATTCCTGACGAGCCTGACTATTTCTAAATTAATATCTTTAACATCAATGACAAAATATATCCGTGCAAGGAAAAAATTTGATGTTGAAGAGAATTTAATAAGATTATTATAGTTAATGATCTACAGTCGAGACCATAATAAAGGTTTTGTCTTTATTATATTCAAACGCATTGTTCTTCATTATCTCAATATATAGCGTAGGTACATATTATAGTAGTTATGTCGACTTTTCGGTAAAATTTCAAAATTGAGGGGATGGAGGCAAACTTTAAAGTATTTTTCAGTGAACTCAAAGGTACTTTTTTAAGTAAAATAACTCTAGTGAGTTAATATTTTTGCTGTGTAATGTAACTGTAACCAGTAACTTAAAGAAACCAGTTACTTACGCAACACAGGTTGGTCTGAAGAAGGTTGGTTTACCCGGCGAATGGGCAATTTCTGACGCCGACGAACTTCATGTGTGTCGCCCTGCAAACTTGATTCTGTAAGAACAAATAGAAATTAATCAAGTTTTAATTTTGCGTACTTATACTGAGAAAAAAATGCTACAGAAGTTGTAGTGTTATTTATGTAAGCTTATGTATTGTGACTTTGCAGACTTTGCAAAGCACAAATGTTAATCGTGAACATACAATAAATGCATCTGTGCGGCACTTCAGGTGTGACACAATGCTCTACGCATAAAAAATAGACATAAGGAGGCCAAAGTAGTATTACCGAAAATGAGAAAATTTTTGTCGTATGAAAATGGTTACAATACCTCTCGCTCCCAAGTATGGCACTGGTGTGGCAGGCGTATTAAATGGCAGATGCCTATGTTGAAATTGAGACATTTCGCATTATTTACGATTATGATATAAATGTGATTCACATAGATAGATAAACTTTCATTGACATAAAAAAGATTTCAATAAACTAAACAATTTTATTCATTGCGAAATATCCGTTAAATATAAGTTACATTATATGGTCATGAACGATAAGTATATAACTTAGTAGTTTTAGGTCTTGTACGATTTTGGTACTATTACATATCACATAACTGATATCACACTTTCACTTAAATATAACAATTTTTATGTTCCAATATTCTTTACATGGTTCAACAAATTCCTTAAACGATTTTGGAATTTTGTATTTTTGTTGGAGCCTTGAAGTTATATTTACACGGACCATTAAGGCGGTCATCGATACGCGTGACACACTAGTGGCAGGCTCGAGAAGATCTAGCATTTCGATGCGTTATGTACATACGATTAAAAAATGCTGATTTTTAGTAAAGTCAATGTACAGAACTCTGTGCTCTTTATGTCTATTCCCCATGCCTCTATGCGTCGATTCATAAATATTTGTATGCCTTAATTCAGGCTAATTCTTTCCGATTCTTATTTTTATTGACCCACGAGAAAGGAACCTTAGAATGATCCTGTACAGGTTCTTTTGCGAAGCGAACTAAGGCACAGGTTCCTGTAGAGAAACTCGTATAGGGTCCTTTACAAAAAGCCGTTGCGAAACTCACACAGATAAAACTAAGTGTAATCTTTACTCGGATTTTAAGGGAAAAATCACCTGCAACACGTTGTTAATCTTTACTTTGACATCTCGGGTAATCTTCTGTGCTTACCCACGTTTTGAGGGTATTAACAATTTTCACCCGGAAGGCCTGCCCAGCTAACAAAGTTACTAGGCTGAGTAGTCATACGCCTGTGACAAGATTCAGAAAACCAGTCTCTAGTAACTTCTCTGTTGGTCAACCAGTGACAATAAATTTCCCACTCGAAACAGTAACATGTTAGAAGTAAAGCAGGTAACATTATCCCGCCAGAATAATCACATGCTTGTAACAAAGTGAGGTTTGGAAAAACAGCGTACAATAATAGATTAACCTCAAAATATACAGCGTTTCGGAATAAAAATTATTAATACTCTTGCAAAAATGTCAGAATGGGATATAATTAATTGATTAATAAGTTTAGGAAAGTGGTATAATATTATAGACTTTTCAATTGGTAAAATAATGTACGAACACATTTTATAATCGAAGTAGCAAGATTTTTTAGCTGAATAACCAGTACGAAAAAAAGAAACATTAGAGTTTAGAACCAAAATGTACATGTGAATACAAATGGAATATTGAGTTTCAAATAATTAATTGAATTATTTTTTTCGTAATTAATTCTTTCCATACAAAGTGAGTATAATTATTATTATTATGTTAAAATTATAAAGCTGTCCTCAAAAGTTTTATAAAATAGATACATATGTACATATCCATATAAAATACGTCTTTTATCCATAACAATATGTATCAATACGCAGCAATTAGAAGCGTTTCAATCATTGTAAAAGGTTTCAAAAAGAAAGTTTTTCGTGATTCCTAGGGAAATTGAAATTTATTTATTTTTTTTATTTTATTTCAAGAGAATGTTTCAAAATATTTCAATAGATTCCCAAAATTGTCAGAAAAGAATCTGCAAGATTTCAAGGAAGTTTTATTTTTTAGAATTTTTAAAATATTGTAGGAAAAAATCGAATCCTTTTAAAACATAGTTAGATGTTTTAAAAAAAATTTTTTTAAATAATTAAAAATTTGAAACAAAGTATAGATTTTTATAAAGATTTTGAAACAAAATGTTGAAGTTTTTTGAGGATTTTAAAATAAAATATTGAAGTTTTTGAAGGATTTTTAATGATTTTAGAATAATGAAAATTCTCACTTGATTTTCCTTAAAAAATTATTTTTTTAACTACATAAAATATGATATAATAAGTTAAAAAATGTTATTTTGCAGTATAAATGCATTTAATGAAAATTTTGTTGATTAAAAATAGTTAATGGCTTTCATTTTATTCATTTAAATTATTGAGCGTTTAAATACAAAAATTTCAATTTTGACTTCAAAAGTTCTTAATTCAAGAGTTTTTACATTTTATTGACCGTACAAGAGACCGAAAAAAATAAATATCAGTTTATTTTTAAGTTATATAAATATAATTTTTGTAAGTTTCTCAAAAAATTCAACAAAAAAATTTTCAAGACTTTAGTTGTATAGAAAAATAATCTAGAAAGTTTTTGAAAAACTTTTTTTAGTACAGGATTTTACAAAACAGTAAAAAAACTTGGATTCGCTCAAAAGATATTTAGGACTTTAGGAAGTTTTGAAGAAAGTAGGACCCCAAAATAAGCTAAAAATCCGCTCCTTTTTTGCGTCCGAAGTACTTTTTGAAGGAAAAAACATAAATTAACGCAATAAAGCTCAAAATAATGGTCAATGCATGCTGTAACCGGATTTGTCATTAGTTTATCTAAAAACTGAAAACTACCCCTATTAGAGGGTGGGAACTACACCGGTATCATAAAAGTAGGTGAAATAGTATCTAATAGTTTTTCATCATAACCGTATAATATGTACCTCAATTATACTTACATAGTGACGCTCCACAGTGGGGTGAAGTCGGAAAACGAGGTTCAAAATGACATTTAGAACGCAATTAT
>JAUELO010000093.1:1044386-1055610 GCA_032357855.1 Amphibolips quercusostensackenii | reverse complement strand
TTGCGCGACACTTTGCCAACAATTACACAAATCACGCATGCATCAAATCAACGAATCGGTTCGAGTTTTAGCAAGTACAGCTAATTTAAAATTTACAAGGCGAGAACAGACCTCGATAATACTGTTTGAATGATTCTTCACTCAAAGAAGGGTTATTTTGCTACACCTCTCTTTCCATACAAAACGCGACATTCCAAATTCACAAAATGCAGACTTATCGTATCACAGACCTTCTTCGAGGATTTGAATTCAATTAATAAGTTCAAAAAGAGGTCACAGTTGCTAGTGTCATTTTTCTTTTCCAGGACTCAGTGAAATCAATAGACCCATACAAAATCCCGTTGCAGTGTCTTTAAAGTTTAAACCTTTACATTTTTTTATCAAAAGAAGAGATCAGTCTTTTTAATCACCAGAATGAATTTACGAATGAAAACTAATCAAAATTCTTCAACACTTTTAGCGATACGGAAGAATCTTTTACATGAAAAGCATGTAAGGAGAGAAATGTTTTCTCTAGTCACCAATTTCAATGATTGTGTCAGATTTTACGTGTATTAAATATTGATTAATTTTAATTTAAAGTTATTAGACTTAAGAAAGCTTTTGATGTTTATTGTTTAAATACCTGAAATTTATTGTAATCAACGTCACTCGTATCAAGGGCAGTGCCTATTTAATCGCAGTCAACCAGCTTTTTCCACCTCCATTAACAAAATTCCCCTCACGCAGCTGAGGGACTTCCAGCCACCGACCCTTACCAGCGGGGGTCCTTTGTGCTTAATGAGGAATAAAATACAAAAAACTTTTTAACTTTTCAATTAGTAATTAGGAAATATTACTTTCGAAATCTATCTTAAAAATTTTTGTCTTAATTTTATGAAACATGTTCGGAAGTTTTACGTTGCTAGATGTTTCGTAAAATGATGATAAATGTACGAAAATTCAGTTACAAGTTATCTAATTTTCAGTTACAATTGACAAAAAATATAATATTTCTGAATTACTAGTTACAAAATTAAAACATTTTATCTTTCGTATTTTATGCTTCAGGTAGAGAACGATCAAATGGGCATCGCCCTATATGACATACCCGCCTAGAATAATATATTAGTCTTTTGAAAAATCTATACTTAAACCCGAAACTTCAAAACAATACACTACTTGCCAATGTTATCTATTATTGTATTTAAAAGACACTTGAATTTTAAGAACCATTCACGTTCTTATTGTTCTTTTTTGGCTCGGAACGCAGTTAAATATTTATAAAGACAGCCAACCACTAGTCACGAATTTTTTTAAGTATTTTTAAAAATGTTATGTAAAACAGATTAAGTAGAGTTCCGTATTCAAAAAGTTTTAAACAAAATTGAAACAAGCTTTTTTAATTCTTAGTGCTTACTTTGGCTTGAGCTTTTTTTATCGTTTCAAATTAAGTAAAACCGCTCGTGAAAATCTGTGTAATTTTAACAACTAGCTCTCTTGAAATAAAATTTACAGAGTAAAATTTAGAAATTATTCGAACTGGCAACTACCGAAACTGTGCTTTGACTTTGGTTGATTCGATTCGCTTTGCAAAGAGAAAGAATTTCTAAATTAATAACAGAAAATTAATTTGAAAAACGAAGTGTTTCAGTAATATAGAAATAGTATTTTTGGCCTTTTACGAGTAGAATAACCTATTGGAATCCCAGGGCCCCAACGATAGTGAAAAAATAAAAATGTAAAATTGAAGCACAACAGAAAATTAAGAATATTATAATAATCTATTGGAATCCCAGAGCCTCAACTAAAGTGGGAAAAACAACCAAAAAAGTAGAACTGAGTAACAATAGAAAATGAAAATATCATGAGTACCTCGCAACTGCGTTCTGAATTTTCAGACTTGAAACCTGCATTCTTTTTATTTAAAAAAAAATGTGACTAACTTCACCGGCCTGCCAAGCGGAAAATTTCTCACGAGGGCGAATCACTCAAAACGAAGTCACTTATTAGCGTAATTATAAAAATGTACACGCATTATAGGAACAGAATTTTTTCACAGCAAAAAATCCACGATATTGAATCAATATCTCACGCGCTAAGATCCAGTTGCAGAATTCTTATATTTAATTGAAGAGCTCCCTCGCTTTCTTTTTTCTTTTTACCATTTTTACAATACCGCCAAATAAAAAATTCAGTTGTCTATTCCATCAGACCATTAAACGACGACGGCGACGACGACGACGACGATCTGTTAAAATAACACCTTGTAAAACGTAAAGAAGTATAAAGAGATAATAAGAGAAGTTTATCACTGCACTGAAACTTGTTAGAATATCGACTATAATATGGCATCCTAGAATCGAGAAGCGTTCATTTCTGTCATTCATAGAAAACGATTGCTATTTACAGTGCGGCCTGTATGATTTACATTCGCTCATTTCTTTTCCATGAACTTGTACGCAAAGCGTATGGCAGCTGCGGTGCCTACAAATTTACACTTCCGCTATCTACTTCTCGATAAAATAATGAATAGTTTATACAAAGATTTTACGTAAGAGACGACGGTCAGTCGATTGCGTGACTTACATGAAACCTTTCTCTGTTCTTTAGTAAAATTTTAATTCTAATTATAATAATTATTATAATAGTCTGTATAATTTTAGTATATTACGTATATGCGTACATTTTTAAGCTATTACCAATGGCTCATCATCGGAAAATCCTCTGATCACTGGACTGTCTTCCTCTTCTGTAACATTCCAAACATTCTCATTACTTTTCAAAAATTAAAACAAAGATCTTATGTTTTCGTTTTAAAACTATTACTATATTAAAACATTGATATTTGAAAAAATGCCCCCCTCCCCCTTCTTCCATAAACAGGGTGGCCGTTTTAATCATTTTCAATGTTTCAAATTCGAGAATCAATCAATAAATTAGATTTTTTTTTAATTATAGTTTTATAACCCATTTTAAGCAAGAAAAATTTAAACTTGAACGAATAAATTTTTTTTAACTGAACACTTTCACTGAACACTTTCCGACAATTTTTAGAAAATCCTACAAAATTAGAACTCTTAAAATAATTTTTCAATATAAAAAATCATTTTCAGTTTTCCTAACAATCTTAAAAAAAAAATTTATTTTTTGAAGCATTTCACAATTTTTAAAAAGCTTCTAAATTTTTTGTTTGAAATCTACAAATATCTAGATTTTCATTCAAATTTCAGTACGAATAGGTTTTACGAATAGACTTTTTATTCCAAACAATGCAGTTTCAAATTATTAACTTTTAAATATTTGGTTTGAAATTATATGCTCGTCTTAAAATAACAGACAAATATTGATAAATATTGAATAATAATTCTTTTTCATAATTAAAAACTTTGAAATTTCATTGATTTGAAAATGAAATACGTTAGACTGAAACCATACTTTTAATTTAATAAATGACTTTAATTATGAATCTATTATTATGAAGTTATGTGTTTTTAAATTTAAAATAGTTTATAAAGCTTCAATCGCAACTTTACATTTTTTAACGACGAAGGCTGTTGAATTGAAGCAGTTTAATTTTTAACGTTAGAATAGTACCGAAAGCACAGTTTTTTTTCAAGAATTAATTACTTATATTTACAATACATCAAATAAACATGTTTTTTATCAAAATTTTTTTATTTCAGACGCTTTTAATTTTTAATTGTTTAATTCTTTAAGACAGCATTTTAAAATTCTATAAATTAAAAATGTACGTTTAAAAATAAAAATCTGAAATGAAAAATTTTTGAAGTAAAAGATTTTTGCTTTGCGTAATATGAACTGAATGACATCATGATTAAAAAAGATAAAAATTCAACTAATTATTTTTAATAAATGGTTGAAATCGAACTTGTATTTTTTCTAAAATTTATAAAATTCCAGGTCAAGAAATAAATTCACTGTCATTTCCCGGTTTTTTTCGGTCTCGAAAAATTTCCGGTAATTTCCCGGTTTCCCGATCAAGCGGCCACCCTGATAAGATTTTATATTTGTTTCTCAATATTTACCGCTAACAAAATTTCCAGGGCTATCAAAAGATTGTCAGTGATTTAAAAGTATATCGACAGATTTTAAGGGATTTTAAGGTACTTCAAAGGACTACAAATTGCATATTTCAAAGAGCTACCAAATTTTTACGGAATTTAGCGAGATTTTCAAAGCTTCTTAGGGATTTCATTAGATCTTAAGGAATTTCAAGGACTTTGGAAAGTTTAAAGTAGTTTAAAAGACTTAAAAATTAAAAAAAAAAACTTAATTTAACGAGATTTCCACAGCTTTTTAGGAATTTCATCAGATCTTAAGGAATTTCAAAAGATTTCAAGAAATTTGGACCACGCTTAAAAAAAAGTTGCATGACTTCAAGAGATTTTCAAGGATTTCACTTCCTTTTCTTTGACTCTATTGGATTCTTTAATTATTAATTACAATTACGCTTTATAGCTTACCTAATTAAAATAACTTATGAACAATCGAATGAAAGAAAAAAGCAAATTAAATAGAATGAATTGTTCTAAAATAGTTATTATTATCTGGACCTGCATCAAGAATTTTTAATTTCATCATTTTGTTAATATATTTATAACAAAAATATTTAGTGTAAATGAGCCGCTAATTTCTGCCATGCAGTATATGAAGTAAAAAAAATTATGACGAATTAAAAAAAGCTTTTATTTTACGAAAAATATTATAAATGAAAAATGCAAAATTTCGAATCATATTTCCAGACACCATTTCAATATTTTAGAACACAATTAAATTGTGCCGAAATCAAGTGGGGGTTTCCCACAAATATTTCCTTCGCCAAAAAAACTAACCTTCTCAAAACTTTTCTCTATCCTACTTTTTCGGGCTTGGCAAATTTTCAAGAAATAAAAGTTTTCAAGATTTCAGCGTGAATAAATAAGAAAACTAATTTGGGCAAATTCTACAAAAAATAAATTTTCATATGGAACAGAAATCTTTTTTACGTATCTCTCGAGCGACTTCTTTCTGGTATTTGTGTGAAATCTGTGTAGAAAATATAAATCTAACATACTGAGAAAAAAAAAACCAAATAGTCGCGCACTTTTAGGCCTGACGACACAAAAAAGGAACGGAACTCGGATCTGATTTTTCAAAGGCTTCTTTATTCAGATATAATCATTTCTGAATCTATTAACCTTATCAAAACAGTTTCCAAATATTGTTTGATATTTTGAAGATAATATTAAAAGAAAAAAATTATGCACAACGTATTATTATTTGATAAAAATAAGATAATTTTTTTATTATTAATTAAAAAATAGCAATATAATTTCATTAAAATTGATTAGTTAGCTATTTATCTCTCTTTTTCGATAAAAAAAATATAATATAAATTTAATTAGTTTACTTTATCTCGTAAGAATGTATGTTTTTAAAATATTTCTAAAAAACTGTATAGATATTTTTTTAAATTTTCATAAGGAAAAACTCTTTGCTTAACTAATTTGCAAAATATTTTTGAATCATTTTGTACACAAGAAGTATAAGTTCTATAAAGATTCAACTTTATTATATATTTACAAAATCAAACGTTTTTTTCAAATGTACAAACTACTGCATGCACAAACTGCTCATAAACGTTTTTTGGAGTAATACAGGTGAGTACCATAAACTTTATTTTTTTCCAAACAGTTTTAACGTCCTCACGCATCGCCTCCATCAATGTTTTGAAAATCTCACTTGAAAATATAAAAAAAAACATAGATAAATAACTAAATCCAAAATTTGAATGAAATCATACTGTTATTTTTAAATTGATAATAAAAAACTTAACTTTTTTCATAAAATAAATCTTGCATAATTTTCATTATACTTATACGCATAATTTGAATTAAAAAAATAAACATATAATTTTATAAACTAAAAAGTGGATTTTCTAAAAAACGGCTCAATGAAAGATTGAGATTCTTGTTGCAAAATACTCAGGAAACTATCCAGATTCAAAATCTACAAGAAAATTAACAGTGCAAGGACTTTTGTGTTAAGTCATGTTAAGGCTCACCGTATGGAGTTAAGAAGTGTTAACTGATTTTCTAATTTAGAACAACATTTCGATAGTCATTTAATTAATTAGACTGAAACTTTTCAAGAAAATTAATAATCAGAGATCATGGTAAGATCAGAAGTCTTCAAAAAGCCATTCTCAATCAAAAACACTGAATACAGGATGATCCACAGGAGAATCTCAAAAATAAATCATATTAAAAAAAAAATCATTTACCTAGGCCATCCGTGGTACCAGGAAAAGTAGCCTGACCTCTTCTCGTATCATAGTGGCTGTTGGCAAACTGCGTAAAACTATTCGACAGTCTTCTGTGTCTAACGACAAAATAACCAAGAGCTGCTCCTAATGCTACAATGAGTAAACATAATGGAATGGCAAGAGATAAAATGTTTGATGCGTTTATCGACGACGTGTGTGAATCAGCTGTAACAAAAAAAATATATATTCACATTACTTTCTATTCCAAACCATACAGTAACTGAGGGGCCGTTCAAAAACGTCTCACTTGGCTGAGTGAGGGGTGAGGGGAATAACGAAGAATGTGACATGACACATAAAAAATGTAAATGTTAATAAGAAATTTTGGAAATGTTAAAAAAATGAAAATAAGTGATTTCCTGGTTTATCCCAGTCAATTTTTTCAATTTTCCCAGTCAATTTTTTCAATTTTCCGTCAATTCCAGTGAATTTTAACGAAATAGTTGAATTTAAAAAAAAAATCAACTTCAACCAAAAATGGAATAGTTACATTTTTAGTTAATAAAGCTACTTTTTAAACTAACTTATGAATTTTCAATCAAAATTATGAATTTTTAACTAGAATAGTTGAATTTTTAAACTAAGAAAAATTAATTTTTACTGAAAAAAAGATAAATTGTCAACCAAAACTTAAATAATTAAATTTAAATTTAAAAAATTGATGTTCAACCAAAAAGATGAATTTTCAACCAATAAGATTAATTTCTACCAATAAATACGAATTTTTAACTTAAAAAGATCATTTTTCAGACAAAAATTAAATAATTGAATTTTGAGTAAGAAATAAATGTTCAACTAAAAAAAAATTCGCTTTTCATTAATATTGTGGAATATATAACTCGTATAATAGTTACATTTTCAGTTGAAAAAAAATTACTTGCAACCAAAAAGGAAACAAATTTTCAACAGTTAAATTTAAGGAAAAAATTCCTTTTCTTCCAAAGAATAAATAATTTTTAAATCATATAGCTCATTTTTCAATCACGTAACTCTCATTTTTCAACCCAAGAAATGAATTTTTAATTTAAATAATTAATCTTCAAAACAAAATTATAATTTGGAACAAAATAGTTTAACCTTCAACCAAGTAATTTTACTTCCAACCTAAAAGATGAATTTTCAACTAAAATTATAAATATTTAAATGGAATACTTGAATTTTTAATCGATAAGAAGAATATTTAGAGAAGAAGATTGACTTTAAATAAAAAGACAATTTTCTATATTCGAGTAGAATAAGTTAAATTTTCAATTAAAAAAATTACATAACCAAAAAAACTAATTTAAAAAGCAGTTACACTTTCGAACAAAGCGATTCAATTTCAATTTAAATTGTAAATCTTTGACTAAAATAGTTCAATTTCAAACCAGAAAGATAAATTTTCAACTAAGATGATGAGTTTAACTTTTAACAAATTAATATTAATTCCAATCTAACAGGTGAATTTTCATCTAAAATTATAAATATTTAACTGGAATACTTGAATTTACAACCGAAAAGAAGAATTTTTAGACAAGAAGATTAACTTTTAAAGAAAAAGATAACTTTCTATTTTAAAAATCGATTTTTTAACAAAATACGTGTATTTTTAATCATATAAATGATTTTCCATTAAAAAAAGACCAATTTTCGTTCAGATTGTTGAATTTTAAACTAGGAAAGATCGATTTCAACTAAAAATGGAACAGCTGAATTTTCAGTTGAAGAAATTAATTTTTAACCAAATTGATGAATTTTCAACTAAAATGATCTGGGATAGTTGACATTTTTATGAAAAAAAGGAATTTTCCACCATAAAGATTAATTTTCTATAAAAAACGAATTTTCCACAAAGTGCATAAATTTTCAAACGAATAGCTGAATTTTGAAGTAATAAATGTCAATTTTCAGCCAAATAGTTGAAATCCCATTAAAAAAAAGATAAATTTTTTATTTAAGATCAAACAGAAGTCTATTTTTTTTATGAAAAAAAATGCTTATGCTGAAAAGGCATAAAAAGGATTTACAATTTAAAAACAGACTTCCAAACTACCTTTTTTTGACTCATTAGAGACAAAAATAACAATTGAAAAAAGAGGGAGAAAATAAATTTTCAACCAAAAATAGAATAGTTCAATTTTCTTTCAAAAATCTAATTCTTCACCAAAAAAAAACATATTTTCAGCAAAATAGTTAAATTTTCTACTAGAATAGTTAAATTTTCAGATAAAAAATTGATTTTTAACAAAGAATTAGTAACATTTTTAACCAGAGATGAATTTTTATGTAATAAAAAAAAATTAATGTTGAATAAATGAGTTTAACTTTTAACCCAGTAGTTGAATTTGTAAATGAGTCCAAATGAAACCGTAACTTAATAAACACACTTATATGCCGTACGACTGTAGATAAAGTAGAAATCACTTTTCTAAATTGACCAAAATGATTTAAATAATGAAAACTTGAATTTTGCTGAGATCAGAAGTAAATTCCCGGTTTTTAAGTTAAGTTCACGGTTTTTTCTCGGTCAATAAAATTCCCCTATTCCCCTCTTTTAACGGATTTTCTATTTCTCATTTTTTCGCTCAAATGCAAACTGAATTAATAGAAACTAATAAGAAAGCACAACTTTTTTTCTTTAAAGGTTAATTACTTTTAATTGCAAACTATACTACTGTATGTTTGGTTCAGAATTCATCACTTTTGGTTAATTCTACTATTTAATTTAAGATTTAACTATTTTCTTGAATATTTTTTTTTTTTTGAAAATTGATCGTTTTTAGTTCAAAATTCAAATATTAAATGTTTCATTAAGAATTCAACTTTTGTGGATGAAAAAAACTTGATTGAACCACTTTGTTAAATATTCATTTTACTGATTGAAGATTCAACTATTTTGTTAAAAATTCATTCTTTTTGTTTTAAAATGAATGTTTCATTTGAAAATTTTAATATTCCATCGTTGATTGAAAACTGATCGTTTTTCGATGAAAGTTAAGCAATTCGGTTGAAAATGTATGTATTTTGTTGTAAATTATTCTCTTTGGAAAAAAACTAATCTTCTTGGTTAAAAATTCAACTACTTAGTTGGAAATTGAACTACTTTGTTAAAAATTCATTTTATTAGTTTGAGATCAATCTTTTTGATTGAAAATTCAACTATTTTGTTGAAAATTCCATTTTTTTGTTGTAATAAATTTTTTTACTGCAAATTTAACTATTCATTTTATTGGTTAAAGATTCAACTATTTTGTTAAAAATTCGTTTTTTTTGTTTGAAAATTAATTTTTAAAATTGAATTTTAACTATTCCATTTTTGGTTGAAAATTGATAGTTTTTTAGATAAAAATTCAACTGCTTGGTTAAAATTTTATGTATTTTGTAGTAAATTCATATTTTTTTGGGAGAAAATTAATCTTCTTGATTGAAAATGCAAATACATCGTTGAAAGTTAAACTGCTTTGTTAAGAATTCATTTTATTGGTTGAAGATTCAATTCTTTTATTCGTTTTTGTTTGTTAAAAATTAATGTTTTTAACTGAAAATTTAACTATTCCATTTTTGGTTGAAAAATTAATCCTTTTTAGTTTAAAATTCAACTATTTGTTTGAAAATTCAACCATTTGGTTGAAAATTCATAATTACTGGTTAAGAATGCAACTGTTTTGTAGAAAATTCGCCCTTTTAGCTTACAAATTCAACTGTTTTATTAAAAATTCGTCTGTTTGGTTAAAAACTCTATAAGTTTGGTAGAAAATTAAACCATTTGGTTGAAAATTAATATTTTTGTGTTGAAAATTTAACTGTTTTTTAGAAAATTCGTCTCTAGCTTACAAATTCAACGTTTTGTTGAAAATTTGCGTTCTTTTTTTTTGAATTCTTACGAGAATAATAGAATTTTCAACACAAATTTTTGTGTTGAAAATTCTATTATTCTCGTAAGAAAATTACACTATTTGGTTTAATTTAAAATTTTTGTTGAAAATTTATATTTTTGGGTAGAAAATTCAAATTATTTCTACAAAGTTTTCCTTTTTGGCTTATAAATTGAAACATTTGTTTGACATTTTTTTCTCTTTTGAATGATAAACCTTTCTTAGTTGAAAAATTATCTCTTTTGGTAGAAATTGTATCTTTTTGGTTAAAAGTGCGACTGTTTAGTCAAAAATTAATCTAATTTAATTGAGGATTCAAATGTTTTTGATTTAAAATAAAAATATTTTTTGACTGAAATATCCACTCTTACATTTTCTGAAGAGAATTAATCTTTTTTGATTAAATTAGATTTTTTTATTTAAAATAAAAATCTTTTTTAGGTTAAATATCAAACACTTTGTTGAAAATTAATCCTGTTTGATTAGAAATTCAATTACTTGCTTGAAAGTTGATCTTCTTTGTTAAAAATTCATTTTCTTTTTTTTTTATCAAAGTGAAAATGTTTTTGGTTAAAATTTAATCTTTTTGTGTAAGAATTCGACCAATGAGTTAAAAATTCTAAATTGTGGGTTGAAAATTCAAACATTTAATTAAAAAATAATCTTTCCTGGTTCAAAATTCATCTCTTTTGGTAGAAAATTAATCTTTTTTGTTTGAAAATGCAATGTTTTCCTACTTAAAATCATAAACGTTTTATATTGAATTCAATATGGTACCTATACATTAAGTTTATTCAAAAGAATTTATTAGCCTAATGTTCTGTTAAAATATTATGTTTGTACGTTTACTTTATTTCAGACGTTTATAAAATGAAATCAAAGAAAAACATTTGACTTAAAAAGGGAGGAGTGGAAAAAGTTTCTGAAATATCGTGAAGAAGTTTTTGAACGGCCCATGAGCACAAATTTCTGTACGAATATGACTCACCATTAAGATTCACGACACTGACAATCTCGCTCAAATCGCTTTGATATCCTTCTTCACTGACCAATCTTATGGCAA
>JAUELO010000093.1:1019461-1029843 GCA_032357855.1 Amphibolips quercusostensackenii | reverse complement strand
ATTAATACATTTTATCAAAGAGTAAGGAAGTTATGGTCATTTATATTATATTAAAAATCGATTTTTATAGTAAAAATGGTCTCATTTTCATAATTTAAAGTTTATGTGAGGACAGAAAAGATGTGTCGACTCGAGGCGAAGCGATTGACCTATAATGTTGATGCATTTATTAAGGTGTAAAAAAGCTATGGTAATGCTCCAAACTTGAAAATACGGTTGTTTATAGTAAAACTCTTTCCATTAACATAATTCAAAATTGATGCAAGGATAGAAAAGATTTCTTGTCTCAAAACGAAGCGATTGACCTATAATATTATCCCATTTTATTGAAGAGTAAGGATTTATGGTAATTTATATTATATTAAAAATTGACTTTTATAGTAAACATTTTTTCAGACGCATAATTTGAAGTTGATGTAAGAATAGAAAAGATGTGTTTATTTAAGACAAATTGATTGGCCTATATTATGGATACATTTCATTAAAGAGCGATAAAGCTGTTATTACAGATAATATTTGAAAAGACGGTTTTTCACATAAAAATTTTTTTCATTAACATAATTCAAAATTAATGCAATAACGAAAAAAATTCCTTGATTCTAGGAAAAGATTTCTTGATTCTAGGCAAATCAATTGACCTATAATATTGATACACTCCATCATTTGTTATTATTACAAATTAAAAATAATAATTATATTAATATTAGTATTAATATTACTTTACAGAAACATCTGTTGTAAACAGAGAAACTTTTTCATCAACATAATTTAAAGTTGATGCATGAATAGAAAAGACCTTTTGATCATAAATTTTCAAATGAAATGATTCTGAAAAATTTTTGTAAAAAAAATCATAAAGCTGGAAAAGGGATAGCGTGGGACCGAATTTCCCTCTCCTCTTTTCCAGATAAAAAAATTATCATTTCAAATACAAAATTTGATATGTTTGATTTGTCACTGTATTTAAAAAATTGTTGTATTATTTTGTAATTTTGTATCTTTTGTAAATATCTATTTTTGAAATGATCAGGATAAAAAATTTAGTTTGTCTATTATTTAAAAAATCACTATTGCTTCTTCTATGAGGAAGCAAATTCATTTGCTAACAAGAAGCAAAGTGCTCGTGAAATAAGCACCATAAATAAACCATAAATAACCATAAATGAACACAAGGTAACAAAAAAGTGATTATTAATAGTTTCAGATTGTTTATTAACTAACACTCATGATATCAATTATTATCTGTGTTAGCATTACCTTGATGACTTGCAGGTTCACGGTTTACCCCAAAAGTGGTCAGAAAATCCCTTTCTTTGGGCGGCATACCTGATATCTCTGTAAAAAGACAAAAAAGATTTCTAAATTCAAAACGTTAAAAATTTAATAAAAATAGTAAAAACGTAATTCGTTTATTTTACTATATTTCGTGTAAGGCGGTTAAAGCCTATCAATGATTCGCGGTGGTGAATTTCCGCCAAGAAAAAAAATACGAATATCTTATTTGCATATGAGTCATGCTTAAATATCAACATAAATTGTGAAATCAAACTTTTATGAGTAATTCTAAAAGGTATCTAATTGTTTTTTATTTAAATTTATTAGAAACCTATAATTATGAAAAGCTTCGTAAAAGACCGCGGTTGTGTAACATTTCCAACCTCATTTATGTAATGAAAGGACGGTATTGTTAAACTTTTAAGTGCAAAATACATTTGCACACTTTATCTTTTTGTCCTTGCTTTAAAATCAGAATCAAAATTCAAAATCATTGCCTTTAAAGGAAAAAAATGACGTAAAATTGACAAGGAGTCCTGGATTTTTTTAGTCATAAAAATAATAATTGTATATTATCATAGTGTTTACATAGTGTTTTACATTAGGTAATGTATAATAGATGTTCCAACATACTTACTGTGCAAAAATATGAAAAAGTGATGCTAATTAAAAATTAACATACCAATAGAATTAAGAATAACATGCAGAATTAGGAACACAATATGAAGGATCTTCATTTTTTCAAAATTGAGAAAAAATTGATTAACGCAGAGTTTTATGAGCAGCATATCTAATAAATATTCTGATGTTTCGTGTATATAAATCGTTCTGAGATATTTGTGTCTTTTAACTTCTCGAGCATAAATCGCATACAAGGCTAATATTCGGGTTTGATGATGTGGACAATTCTAATTAGTATCACATAATTTATTTCATAGAATTTAATCCCTCGCACATGTGTAGTTATATTCACCTTGAGATACTGAGATAATTTTTTGTTTGAAGTAAATGTTTGAATTTATATTATTCTTTCTTGAGAAGCTTAGAGACTCTAATAAGGTACAAAGAGTTATTATAAAATTACAATATTGATCAAATATCACGGAGATTTCAAAAACTGAAAAATATTGTTTTTAAATCCTTGTTAGCAGCATTTTTTCTACAAAATAGTTCACCCAACGGCGAAAATTAACCTACAAAGCAATATTTTTTCAGCATGAATTTATTGTTTCTAAAAATGAAAAGGCGCTTTTTATTGAAATTACCTAAAGGTAACTTAACAATGATTTTCAAACTGGATACAATGTATTGAGTAACCTCCTGTGTAACTGTGATTAGCAATTTCTATAAAAATATTAAAATTTGCCGTTTTCTTGTGACATAATTATTTTTTTGTCAATTATTTTTGGTGTTAGCTTAACCATGATAATCACAGTGCGAAGTGAAGTCACGATGAGTATTTTTCGTTGTTATAATTTAATATTAAGTAGAAACAAATAATCAAAAAATTTAATTTTGAGTGTGGGAGTAAAACTTTCATCCGATTATTTTGAATTTTGAGCAAAAAGTTTAATCCAAAAAGAAAATAAATTGATGTAAGTTCCTTTTGCAGTTCGCGTGTGGAGGGGGAGGCTGAATCACAGGGGATTACCATGTGGGTGGCTGCGCGCGTGCGATACCGGATGGGCCGTTGCAGTGTGTCCGTTAACGTTGCTGCTTGCTGTAGGCTTCGGGCGGCGGTAGCAGAGGTGCTTGCACTGGCAGGGTTTCATTATTTGCCCTGAGGAATGAGTCCAATCCTTGCACGGACAAGTGTTTCTTCTTCCGACTGGAAAATAAAAATTATGAATCTTTACTAAATCGTGTGTTCAAAATTTAAATTTAAAATTATTTTACATTCTGACTTGGAGCAGGGATTGTTTTTATAAAACCCTTTTTTGTAAATTATAATAAAAATTACTTTCTAAAAATTACCATTCCATATCAGAAATTATCTGTTCCAAGTCAAGAATATAATTTTTTACGAAATTACCTGTTCCAAGTCGGGATAAATGTAATTCTTTAAGTGAATTTTTTACGTGTTTCTTTTAATTATTCCCAGTCTCAACTCAGATTGATAATCTTTTTAAAAATTCCCTGTCTAAAATTCCAAATTATAATCCTTTCCTGGAACTCACTGTTCCAAGACAGAATTATAATTCTTTTGAAAAATTAAGTATTTCAACTAAGAATGATGAAATTCCCTGTTCCAATTCAGAATTAGAGTAACAAAATATATGAAATCACTTTTCATTTGCATGTTAGTAAATTCGAGAGAAAAACGCAGGATACTGAATCACATTCACGGCAATTTCCCTGTTTTTTCCGGGTGAACGTAATTCCCGCTCATTTTCCCATTTTCCGGACTCGATTTTCAAGTCAATAGAAATTCCTGATATCTATTAAGAACCCTTCAATTCTGTTAATATCCTCTAAAATCCCTGGAAAACTCTGTTATTTTTTTTAATCCCTTCAAAGTTATAAAAATCCCTAGCAATATTATTGAATCTATTAATTTCTTCTAAAATCTTACGAAATCATTTGAAATTCTGTAAAAATTTTTAATTTCTTGAAATTTTCTATAATCAGGGTGGCCTTTTTAATCAAGGAAAAAAATCTCGGTCATTTCCCGGTTCACCAAACATTTTTCGTGGTCATCTAAATTTAGATTCAAAACTGAACTTCCAATTAAAATATTCAAAGGTTAACTCTTTTGAACCTTAAACTTTAAAAATTAAAATTTAGAAAATTTGTCAATTCAAAAGCTCAATAATTTACACGTATAAAATGGAAGCGTTTAACACTTTTTAGTTGGTCAGTTTTACATTAAATGCCCCTAAACTGCAAAATTAAGAAATTTTACCTTTTGGAAATTGTACAAATCAAATATTCAAGAAAATATAAAACCAACATATCATTTTAAATGCTCTAAATTAAAGAATGAATCAACAGTTTAATAAATTAAAAAAAATATATCATGTTAGGCAATTTTAAAATAAAAGGCATTAAAAATTAAAAGATTACAAATTTTTCTTACATTAAACACTCTTTTAATTGAAAGTTAAATTATTTTAATAGAGTCGAAACAAATTAAAAATTTTTCAGTTGTTATTTATGCATTGAAATTTGTTTTGATATATTTTCAAATATTCTGAAAAATTTTCTTAAAACAAAAAATAAGATTAAACTTTTTTAGGAATCTTTATAAAATGTTTGTATTACCTTGAAACCTTTCAAAATCCTTAAATAGCTACAAAATTTTATTTCAAAATCTTTAAAAATCTACATTTTACATTATACTTCTTGGAATCTTGACAAATTTTTAAAGTATTTTTGAAAATTTTTCAACACTTCTAAATATCTTTTAAAATGATTCGTATTTTTCCTAAAACTTTTAATAAATCCTGCAAAATTAAAAAACTTGCTCAATAATGTTCTGGATTTTTTTTCAATTTGGAAAATCCTTTAAAATCATTTCAAATATTCTCTTAAAACTAACTTTTCAAAATGAACAATCATTTTGTTTTACATTTTTTCAAATCATTTCAAGTTTTCAAATTTTTTAAAAATCTTTTTAAAACTTCTAAATATCTCTTAAACGTATTAAAATTTTTTCTAAAATAATAATTGTTCAATTGTTATTTATTCGTTAAAATTTGCCTTAGTTTACAATATTTTAAATATTCTGTTATCATTTATTTTTAAAAATAAAAAATCATTTTAAATGTTTACAGGAATCTTAAGACATTTTTTTTTATTATACTAAAACCTTTTAAAATTATTAAAAAGCTTAAAAATTTTAATTCGAGATTTTAAAAATCTACATTTTGTTTTCAATCTTTTGAAAACGTTTCAAGTTTTAAAGTAAGTTTTAATCTTTTTAAGATTGGTAAATATCTCCTTAACTTACTCGAATTTTTTCTGAATTAATAATTGTTTAACTATTATATACATTAAAATTAAACAATTTCATTGAAAAATAAAGTTTTTAAAACAGAACCATTAAAATCAACATTACAACGATCAAAGTTTCAGTTTAGCTCTCTGAAATTTTAAAGATTCAAGGTTTTCTGTTTCAAACGATTCGTTTTAAAATAGTTTTGTTTTAAATATGTATTCCATTTATAATTGCTGATTATAAATTAACAATCAAACCTTGCTAACTATTGAAAAATTGCTCTTTTTCTTAATAACAAATTTGGAAATTGAGTGCGTTAAAAATGGAATATTTATGATTGAAACAACATTTGCATAGGATTTGAAATTTAATAAAAGCCTTTAATTATAAATCTATTAATTCTGAATTATTTTAAAATTGAACAGAGTTTACAAAGTTTCAATCGGACATTTAAATGTTCAGAATCGCACTGTGAAATCAATAAATTATTCTTCAATTTCAAATACCCGAACTAAAGTACAATTTGAAAAATCATTAATGATTTTATATTTACAGTTGATCATCTTAAAAATTTGTTTGTCAATACATTGCAAAATCAAACGTTATTCATATTTTATTGTTTGAATTTTCAAAACTGCATTTAAAAATTCTTTTAATTGAAACTGTACCCATAAAATGAAGATGTTAGAATTACACATTGTAAACTAAATGATTTCATGATTTAAAAAGTTAAAAATTGAACTTAACATTTAAAAAAGTTAATATCAAACTTATTTTACATTGCATTATATTCCATGAGATATGAAATTTGTGATATTTCAAGTAATTGGATAGATTTTTTTTCTAAAAATGTATGCAATTCCCGGTCAAAAAATAAATTCTCTGTCATTTTCCGTGTTTTCCCGGTGCAGCGGCCACCCTAAAAACCTTACGAAATTCCTCGGAATCTATTAAAATACACTGAATTCTTTAAAATCCTCTGAAATGGTTAAAAACCCTTAAATATTTTAAGAACTCGTAAAATATCTTGAAATCTTCAATATGATAAAATCCCTTAAAATTTGTTTCCATGTCATGTACTCCCTAAAGTTCTATAAAAATTCTTTAAAATTTCGTAAAATCCCTTAACATTTTTGAAATCTTAAAGTTCTTGGAATCTTGTAAAATATCCTAAAATCTTTTGAATCCATTGACATTTATTAAATCTTTCAAGTCCTTGGAAATCCTATAAAATCGCGTAGGTCTGGTAAAATCCACACAAATACCTTTAGACTTTAAAATCCCATTAATTACCCAGAATTTTGTAATATCTCTTCAAATTTCTTCAAAAATTTGGAAAACTTGGAAATCGCTTGAAATCAACAAAATCTTGAAATCTTTTAAATTTTGATTTTTGAGATGATGGACATGTTATTTTAACGAATCAACAAAGAAGTCTGAAAATATGTTTGAAAACAGAAAAAATAGTTGCATCAGCGAACAATTTGAGAAAATAGTAGAATTAGTGTCATTTTTTCAAAATAGTAGTAAAGTGCTTGCATCGCTAAAAAAGTGTGCTTGTAGTAAGCTTATAAAATTTAAAAATTGTTCAAAATCTCACCTCATCTGGTTCAAAGATGCTAGCACGACCACCAGAACAATCATCATTAGGAATTTTCATGTAACCCTTCGTGCGATTGTAGAATTTTCCTGGAGGGCAAACCGCGGGAATACGATAAGGATCAAAGTTAGATTCTTTATCCCGAATACAACGGTAAGAAAGAGAGGATTGGTTCGTATCGCGTGTAAATCCAAAATCGCACAGATAATCGTTTGCATCGCAGGGACAGGTATCAATTTTAACAGGTCTGTCATAATTAATGCCAATGTAACACTGGATACTTGCAGCTCTTCTATGATAAATTTCCTTGCGACCCAGAACGCAAGTAGAAAGTGATTCTCTCGGTGTCACTGGACTCCAGAATTTAAAATCATCTGGTCCACATATCTTCGGGAAGGCTTGTCGTAAATCCACTTTGATTATCAACCACTGATGTTGACCTATGCCGGATCCAAACATCGTGAATACGGTTGTATTTTCTCCAGGTTCTGTCATAAGGCCATAGATACGGAGCATCTTTTCGTTGAATTCGTGAGATTCCCAACTCTCGCCCTCGTTGGTGGAGTATAATATTTCCCTTGTCTCTCCGCGAGATTTGAAATATTTCACTGCTACGAGGACACCACCATGATCTCCCATATTGAAAAAGTAATACTCCTCCAGAACTTGCTTCCAAGTTAGACCCGCATCTCTAGAGATGTAGAGGGCAGGGTGTCCCTTGATGCTGGTACCAACGACTCCAGTGGCCATTATAATTCCAGGGGCTGATTTCGAACTCATGATGGAAACTGCCCTCGTTACTGGATACAACTGAGAGAACTTCTGACCGAGATGCAAGGAACAATTCGTAGGACAATGCACGTAATAACCTTTGTAATTAAACTGCGGTGGATTGATGCGACCCCAAGTGACTCCGTGGTCAAAGGTGATCAAGGATATCAAATGTTCAGGACCAATGGTACCCGACTTCGGTGAACCTTTAACTTGGGAAGCGATGTATATTCCACGCAGGCCTTCAACTTTGTAAAGATCTGTGAAAGCCTCATCAGCAACTTCACTAAAATAATAAAAAATTTGGGACATAAAGAGGCAGAAATCACGACATCTGCTTTTTAGTTCGAAAACTTCAAAATTTCAGGGAGGTCATTCAAATCTTCCTTTCCATGGTTTCTTTCAATAAGAATTAAAACTATTAAAACGTCTAGGATAAAAAAGTAGAAAAGGAGTCTTTATTTCAGAACTGCATTAAAATTCTTCATTCCGTAAGATGTCCATACTTACATATTGTGCAATATTCAACGACAACTTTTTAAAGATCATTAACAATTATACATTTTTCAATTTTGAAGAATTCTTTTAAATAAATAGAACTAAAAGCGTTAAAGATGTAACAATTTCAAATTTTGCAAATCGCAATCGAATAATTACAATTTGTACAGGGTGTCCAGCAATTCTTAGGAATAAAATTCAAGGTCTTTTCCAGGTTTTCCAGGTCGAAAAATCAAATTTTTCCAGGTCATATTTTTAACATGAAAATAATTAAATAACCGTTTGTCATACATGTAAAAAATTAGCCATTTAATTTTTATTTGACAACAATCTCGAAAGAAAGCAGAACCATAAATAAATGAATTGTTAATTTTTTGCGAACATAAGCCGTATTTGTGAAATATTTGGGAATATTTTAAAATCTTTGTAAAGTCTTTGAAATCCCTGCAATCTTTGAAATCATTGTGAAATCTTTTGAAGTCTTTGTGAAATCGTTGAAATCTTTTGAAGTATTTAAAATCTTTGAGAAATTTTGAACCTTTGAGAAATCTTAAAAAAATTTTTTACTATCTGACATTCTTGATATCTTTGAAATCTGGCGTATTTCTTGTCCAAATTTTGAAATTCTTGACATCTTTTTAAATCCTTATGAATTCTTTAAAATGCATGTGGAATCTTTCTGGAATCTTTTGTATTTGTTTCAAATCATTGAAATATTACGAAATCTTAGAAATCTGGTTTATACCCTTTTTAAAATCTCCAAAATCCTTGAAATCTGTGAAATGTTCAAAATTTCGGTGCAATCTTTGAAATCTGATGTACACGACATTTTCAAATCTTTAAAATGCTTGGAATCTTTGAGAAATATTTTGAAATCTTTTAAAATTTTTATAAAATCTGTGAAATCCTTGAAATGTTTGTAAAATCTTTGAAATCTGGTGTGCACGACTTTTTTAAATCTCTTAAATGTTTGAAATCTTTAAAAAATCTTTTGGAATATTTAAAAATTTTTGTAAAATCTTCGAAATCTTTGTAAAATTTTCGGAAATCTTTATGAAATGTTCCTTTAATCTTTGCGGAATCTTTTGTGTTCGTTTGAAAAAATTAAAATCTTTTTAAATTATCTCAAATTTGTTGGAGCCTTTTGAAATCGTTTAAAATCTTTGAAATCTTTAAAATCTTGTGTAACGTACCCTTCTTGAAATCTTTGAAATTCTTGAAATATTTTAAAAGCCTTATGAATTATTGTGAAATCTTTGTGAAATCTTTTGATGAAGCCTTTTAACAATTTTGAATCGATTAAAATTTTTGAAATGTTTTAAAATATTGTAAATCTGATAAACTATGCCCTTTTTGAAATCTTTGAATTTTTTTAAATCTCTTGAAATATGTGTTAAATCTTTTCAATTCGTTTGAAATCACTGGAATATTTAAAATCTTCGAATCGCTTTGTAATATCTGAAATCTGGTGTATTGAAATCTTTGAAATTCTTGTGTTTATTAAAATCTTAATGCAATTTTTATAAAATATTTGAAATAATTATGAAAACTTTCATCTTTTGCGTTAATTTTAAATCACTAAAAATCTGAAATCTTTGTGAAATGTTTCGAAATTTTAGAAATCTGGTTAATACCGTTTTTAAAATCTTTAAGATCCTTGAAATTTGTTGTAAGGATTGAGATATTTGTGAACTATTCGAAATCTTGGTGAAATTTTCGAAATCTGGTTTACACACTTCTCAAATCTTTGACATCCTTGAAATCTTCGAAATCTTTGGGAAATTTTTGTAGAATCTTTTAAATACAGTGTACAAGACTTTTTTGAATCCCTGCAATCCTTGAAATCTTTGTGAAATATTTGTTAAATCTTTGTTTGTGAAATCGTTTTTAATCGTTGAAATCACTGAATTATTTGAAATCTTTGTAAAACCTTTCGAAATCGTTTCAAATCTTTAAAATGTTTGAAACCTTTGAAATCTGGTACTGTACCCTTTCTCAAAACTTGGAAATACTATCAATCGTTTGAAAGTTTAAAAATCTTTGTGAAATTGTTGTTAAATCGTTGAAATGTGATGTGCACGCCTTTTTTAAATTATTGAAACCTGTGAAATATTTGTAAAATCTTCAAAATACTTTTAAATACAGTAGACTTCCGTTTGTTTTCCCGTCTCCGGAACGCTCCTGACCGCATTATTGAACCGTGGAGGGGCCCCCACCTCTACCACAATTACGCAGTTGATATTTAGCAAGCTACGTTCATTGGCTGCCCGGCCTTGTATCGCTGGGCTTGCTCTTTAGCAA
>JAUELO010000093.1:1001468-1018144 GCA_032357855.1 Amphibolips quercusostensackenii | reverse complement strand
AATTTGGTTAAAAGTGTGATATTTTTTATTCTATTTAAAATGTTTATCTTTATTTCTGATTCGGGTATAATTTTTCCTCTTACGGAATCCGTTCAAAATTTGTTAAGAAGTTCAAAATTAAGAAAATGGCCCTGTGCCCGAGTCTTTGAGAAGGGAGAAAATTTTTTTTCTCAAAAAGTAAAATTTACATTATTGCCAAAACAACACAACATGCGAAAAAGAGTAAAAAAAATGCTTCTTTAAAAACGCCCCGTAAAAATGCCTCTTGACACTTTCTTCTATCTCGCGTTATTTCCAAGATTTTCCGAAAAATATGCATAAAATCCTTTGAAATTAATTTACTCTCAACAATACAATTTTTTGGTGTCAGGAAAAAAGAACACAATTTAACTCTCTGAACAATAAATATAATATGATAATAAAGATAAATATGATAATAAATAGTGTTAAAATATTGGAAGACTTGATGCAAAAAATCGAGACAGTACAAACAAATGATTTATTTATTTAACGTAGGATGTTGACAAACGTTAGGGAATTTTCATAGATTTTAAGCGATTCTGTCACATTTCATGAAAATTTTACGAAATTTCAAAGATATTTAAGGTTCAAGAGACTCAAAGGATTTCAAACAATTTCGAGCAAGTAATTTTCAAACATTTCCGGAGATTTAAAGATATTTTAAAGTATTTCAAGATATTTCGAAAATCATAAGGGATTACGAAGAATTTTTTTTGAATTTTCAAAGCTTTCAAGGTATTTCTAGTGAAAGTTGAAAAATAAATTTAATTTAATTTAAAATCATTCCTAGCGATTTTAAAGATTTCTAGAAATTGTAATAAATTTCAAGGGATTTCACACGCTTGAAAGATTTCAAAAATTTGTAGGTATTTTAACATTTTTTTTAAAGAACTTTAATGAATAAGTTTAATTTAGTTTGAATTCCAGAGAATTTCCATGGATTTTAAGCGATTTCGTCAGATTTCATAACAAGTTCACGGGATTTAAAAGACTTACAAGCATATCAGGACAACTTAATAAATTCCAAAAAATGTCAACAAATTTCGTGGAACTTACACGGATTTTAAAAGGTACTTCATGGGATTTCTAAATATTTTAACTAATTTTAAACATTTCAAGGAATTCCAAAGAAAATTGTAGGATTTTCAAATATTACAAAGAATGTTACAAGATTTAAGAATTTCATTAAATCTCAAAGATTTCAAGGGATTTCAAAGATTTCTGTGGATTTTAATTTTTTTTCTAAAGAATTTTCATGAATAAGTTTAATTAAATTCATATTAAAGAAGACCTCTAATTATTTGGAGGATTTTGGGTAATTTTACAACTTTCAATGGATTTCAACAGATGCTAACAGACTTCAAATATTTCAACAGATTTAAAAATATTATCAAAGCTATTAAGAGATTTCAAGAGATTCCGAAAAGTTTTCATACGGATTTCAATTAAATTTTAAGAGATTTTAAAGATATCAAGGGAATCCACAGATTTTTGCTGCGTAAAGTTTATTTGTCTAGAATCGATTGTTTTTTTACTTTTATGTCAGATTATGAGTGATCTAAAATAAATCATTTCTTTGTAGTTTCCATACTTTTAACATTAATTCCTTCAATATTTTTGTATTATTTATTCCAATATCGATTATCCTATAATTGTTTCCCATGTAATGTTTTTCTATAATGAATTTCCCATAATCCATGGAATCTCATGCAATCCTTTGCAATCTTACAATCTAGTGTACTCAAAAAATCAAAGTAATTAACCTCTAGTTCGCTCTACTAATCAGAACCTTTAAATGAGGATTAAGCAAACCAAACATGATGAATCCATTTTTGAAGAAAAATAACGAGTTACGTACGGTTTTAGCATTTTCAGGAATCGAGGAATATGATTATTGCGACCCTTAGTTGCTAAAAAAATTATATCTCATCAAAATCTCGTTTTAAAACTGTAACCATCAAAGCATATCAAATAAAATTACTATACTTTGCACTAAAGTATTCAATATGGCATAAAAACTACATATATCCAAGGTAATAAGTTTAATAATTTCATAAAATTGGATAACCGGTTAGATGATTTCCTCTATATGATCCGATTTGAATTTTTCTTCTACATCTGGTTTCTTTAAGATTCAGAATTTGTATAATTATTCAGAAATAATCTGGAACGGATTTATCACGTTTTTTCCGCTTACTCCTTAAATTTTCCTTTTGTAATTAAAATGGTAGTATTTTTAAACTTTAAATCTTGAAACTTACTTCAACCAACTGTCCTTCCAAGTGCTGTTCGGGAAAAATGTAAGAATACCCTCGAGAGACAACACGAACGTGGCGTTTTTATGATCAATCAATTCCGATATGTACAGGTTAACCAATGTTTCACTATGTGAAACTGCTATGAAAACTCGATTGTGAGACACATCAGCAATGTGATAATCTCGGGAAGGTAAGCCTTTATCGAATTGTGCTTTAACAAAATCTTGGCCTTTGTATGAGACATACAGCTCCAAATTAGGTTTTCCATCTGTAGACTCTCCAGCCTGAAACCATTCAGATACATTCACATTTAAAAATTTGTATGTGCAGGTACATGTTGTGTGAAGAATCTAAAGGAAATTGTCGCACCTTCCAGGGTTTTTTCGTAGCAAACATGTAGTCTCCTCTAATTTGGAAATCTTCAACACCTGTGATGACTCGTACATAATTTCGGGCAATCCAATGATTAACTCTACCCAAATTTATCACCGTATTGCGACCCATGGCTTCTGCGCGCTCAATTATTAACGATTTCGGTCGTTCAGATGTCCAGTAAAAAGCCTTCACAAATTCGTGAACCACCGTCCAGGTTTTTCCCATATCCATCGTCATCCATAGCTATAAAAATGGCAATGCATTAAAAAATATTAAAATCATGAAAAATTTAGACAAACATTCTCTCTCATTCGGCGAGAGTTAATGTACCTTGCGTTTCGGATCAACTTTATCCAACACCAAGAAATAGTAGTGTTCCTCATCAAAGGAAATTTCGCTTGGAGTAAATCGCACAGGAACTCTTGTAATGTTACGCCCAGAATCTCGAGTAATAAAAATCAATTTATTTGCACTATCCGCAAAAACGCACTATAATAAAAGAGAATGGGTTAGATAAACTTAAAATTGTAAGTGTATTCAGTGCTGCCACAGGCTGAAGTACTTGAAAAAAAGGGAAAAAGTGACTAATTTAAGATTAGATTGAATACTGTGCACAAAAAATAGGCCTGTAATGTCAATAGAAACACTTATCTACTCAAAAATGTAGATTTCTTTCCACATTTACTTTATTGACTTGCATTTATAAGATTAGATGAAATTCTATTGCTAAATTCGGAGGTGAGAACCAAGGTCACAATTGCTAGAATAAATTGTACAAGTAATGTTCAGACAAATGGTAATTCATTGTATTTCAAGCTAAGTAAACCTTTGACAATCAACTGTCGTATTTATATTTTGATGGTTTAGAATAGGAACCAGGAAATTAGAAATTTAAATAATTTTAAGTATATGTTAGCAGACTTCAGAGCCTAAAATGCTCTCAGAATAGTCTAAGTAGGGTGATTTTCTACGAAAATAGGGGAATAATAGGGGATTATATTCTTTTAAATAAAATTAATGTAGATACCATGTTGAATTCATTATGAAACGCCTTAAATCCATAACCTTTGAAGCAAAACTATTGCAGTTAAACAAAAATTGATGAATTTTTATTCAAAAAGATTAATTTTCAACCAAGAACATTAATTTCCTACTGAAAAACATTAATTTCTACAAAATATATGAATTCTTAATCAAATAGTTAAATTTCCATTTAGAGAGATGAATATTCAACTAAAATTATGAATCTTCAACCAAAAAATTAATTTCTAACAAAGTAGTTTGACTATCAACCAGGTACTTACATTTTCAACCAAAAAATATGAATTCTTGACCAAAAATGTAGCATTTATTACTTCGACCAAAAAAGACGAATATTCAACAAAATAATTGAATTCTCGACTGAACGGATCAATTTTCTACCAAAAGAGATACATTATTATCAAAAGAGTAGAGTTCTCAAGCTAAACAAACGAATGTTTTCGAAAACATTTTACTAGTAGTACCGAAAAGATAAATTTTCACCAAAAAAGTTAATTTTTAACACGAAAAATTAATTTTTGACCAAATAGCAGAATTTTGAACGAAAAAGTAGAATTTTTAAACAAATTGTTGAATTTTCAACCAAATGGTCGAAATTTCAAGCAAAAAACATTAAACTGCAACTATAAACAGTTGCAGTTTTAAGCCGAAAAGACTAACTTTATAGAAGAAAGTTGAATTTTCAGCAACAAAAAAAAACGAATTTTCAACAAAATAGTTGAATTTTCTACCAAAAAATATGACTTTTCAACAAATTAGTTCAATTTTCAACAAAATAATTAAATTTTCAACCAAAAAATTTGAATTCTTCACCAAAAAATATAATGGTAGGCTTTTCAACCTGAAAGAATGAATTTTCAACCACAAATAGTTGGACTTTCTTGTTGGACTCTATAAACTCCGTTCACATTTTATCAAAAAAAGAAAAGAAAAATTAGAACTTTCTTTAAAATATGGGAAAAAGAAGAATTCTTTAAAAAGGAGGAAAAGAGGGAAAAAGTGTAGAGCCTGGCATTGAATACCATTTTCATACGATAGATTACTAAAGATTCTATACATAGATAATTAATTTTTTTAGATAAAATCTAAAATGAGATGGATTAAAGTGAGTAAAGTGGCCTTTTCCTTTAAAAAGCGACTTGAAGAAAAGTGGCTAAAAGTGACCTAAGTGACTGTGTGGCAGCCCTGAGTATGTTACTCCTAATCGGCGAACTAAATTATTTTATGAGGTGAATTCTAAATATAAAGGTCTGCTTACAAACTCGTTGAATGTTGGATGATTGTAAAATTTATCCAAACTGGCATAAGTAGAATTTTGGTCGTCGGATGTTTTAAATTTTTCAGTCTTGTTGTCAAAACTATCGCCATAATCGTAACTTATGTAAACAGCACTTGGATGACTTGTTGTAGAATTTTTCGCGCTTTTATTTGACTGTGACATACTGTCTCGTGCGAGGCATATTATGATACTAGATCCTTCGCCGACCCAATGGACCATCAACTGCTGATGAGAATCATTAAGTTGATTTACCTAAAAACAAAATAAATTGTACGTGTTTATTATCAAATTCAAGAGTATATAAAACTTAAAAAATGACAACTCTAATTTAAAAGGTAGAAATTTCGAATCTCTTATCGAGAGTGTGGTTATGAGATACAGAAACACAGAGTATTACACTCAACTCCCGATATAAGAACGGTTTGGGCATGGCTTGCAGTGGCCTTGATCCTGAATCGGGGGACTCCGAACTTAAACAGGCTCTCTCTCTCGGTCCCGCGGTTCCCCTCATCACGTAACTGCCGAGGACATCAATCCTAGGAATAGCCTAAACGGGGGGTTCTTATATATGGGGATGAGTGTATAATGTATATGTATTGACTTACAGGGTTAATACACGGAACATATTTGAAAAATTCCTGGGCTTTTCCCATAGAAAAAGGTAGAGGATTTGGGAAACGTTTTTACAAAATCAAGGGACTTTTTTAGAATGTAAAAATAGAAGATGAAAGCAGAATAATCATATAAAACTTTTCTTTAAGCTAAATAATTTATTCAGAAAAGTGACAAGTTAAAAGCGATTCACAGAAGTGAATTCAAAGGAAAAAGCACCATGTAAAATATTTAACTATGAAAAAATAAAATAATAAATACATTACCAAGCAAATAATTCGAAATAAAAAATTTAACCACGCCAGCGACCTCCTGTCCCTTTTATACCTTTTTCGAAAACTGAATTAAAACATGTTCTTGGAAAAAATAATTCGTAATAATTTAAAATTGTAAAATCGTTTATAAAGCCACTGTTCAAGTTTAAGAAATTTTTTAATGTTTGAAACTTATTTCTTTTAAGTTCAGAGTTTTTATTGCAAGGTACTTTCTTTGAAAGTTATCTTAAACCGGTCCTCTTGGCAAAATTATATCGATCATGATAAAAAAATATTAATTTTGTTAACTTTTCTGGTATCTTTTGGTACTTTTATAACTATTAATGAGGTGCGAAATTAAAACACACATATCATAAGAAAAAAACTCTATAAATCGAAATATTTTTTTCGTGTTGGAAATGGCGCGACGACCTTCAAATTACCGAACTCCGATGTGTTACTCATCTTAGTCGCGGTCTGTGAAATATCCAGTCTTACATTTCATTTTTATTGAACATAAACAGGGTGTCTACTCAAATCCTGGAAAAAAATTCCCTGACAATTCCAGGTTTTCTCCAGGTATAATTTTACATAGAACGGAGCCATTAAAATATTTTGCATTTTTAATAAAGCGACTCGGAATATGTATACAGTTTCGCGAGTTTATTATAAATAATGTTTTTTCCAGTTTCTAAGAATTTAATTAATATGTTTAATTTAAAAAAATTACAAATTATATCATAAGATATTCTTAAGCAGATTAGCACTATAGATTAATTAATATTTAAATAATACTAAAAACATTTTCTTGAATTTGTCTCCAAAGTTCATGAATTTGAATAATTTGAACAAATTTTTATTTTAAAATAAAAATATTACATTTTTAACAAGACACATGAAACATCACACATGAATTATCAATGAAATAGTTAATTTCAACTAAAAAAGATTCGTTTTCAACCAAATAATTGAATTTTCAAGTAAGAAAGATCAGTTTTCAACCAAAGATGGAATAGTTAAATTTTTAGTTAAAAAAATTAATTTTCAATCAAAAAACAAAATAATTTTTAACCAGACTCAACTAACATAATAAATCTTCAGCTAAAATAGTTTAATTTTAAACCAAAAAGATGAATTTTAAAATAAAATCATGAGTTTTTGAAAAAAAAATTGCAACCATATAGTTGAATTTTAAACTAAAAAAGGTCAACTTTCAACCAAAAATTGAATAGTTTAATTTTCAATTAAAAACAAAATAATTTTCAACCAGACTCAACTAACATAATGAATCTTCAGCTAATAGTTTAATTTTAAACCAAAAAGATGAATTTTCAACTAAAATTATGGATCTTCAACTGAAATAGTTGAATTTTAAACAAAAAAGATGGATTTTCAACCGAAAATTGAATAGATAAATTTTTAGTTAAAAAAATTAATATTCAACCAAACAGATGAATTTTTAACTTGAATCATGGAATATTCAACTCGAATAATGATTACGTTTTTGGTTTAAAATTAATTTTAAAAAGAATTTCAACAAAATAGTTCAACTTTTAACTGGAATAGTTAAATTTTCATATAAAAAAATTAATTTTCAGCCAAAGAAAAAACAAATTTCCAACAAAATAGCACATTTATCAGCTGAAGAGATGAATTTGCAATTAAAATGATGATTCTTTAACCAACAAAAAATTCAGTTTTAACCAGAGAGTTTAAATTTCAACCAAGTAATTAAATGTTCATTCCTAAAAAGATTGATTATGAACGAAAGATGTAGTAGTTGATATTTCAACCAAAAAATATATGAATTTTTAATCCAAAACATTGGAATAAAAAAAAAAGAGTTTTCAACAAAATACATTCATATAAAGCTACTTTTACAAATAAAGAATCATTGTTATTCAATTTTGTATAGTAATTTTTAAAAAATTATGCACGCTCTCGAAAAAATTTCTTCACTTTAAAAGGAATTCCCTGAAATTTCCAGGTTTTCAAGGTATATAAAAGTTTCCTGACAACTGCAGGTTTTCCAGGTGTTCCAGGTAGGATAGATACACTGGTAAATTTTTAAGATTCCGATTAATAACATTATTGTCCCGTTCAAAAATAAAATTCTGTCGGAATAATTTGTAATTATCTTAGAAAAAGCTCAACAGTATTTATTAAGAAGTAGATCCGTAATTATTAACGACTTTTTCTCATACCCGCCACATCGTAACAAATTTGTTAATTTCGCCAGTGCATGCAAACTTTTGCCGGGTAGATGGAAAAATCCTTTACGTTCAGCGGAATCGCCTTTGAGTCATTCGCATCTGAATAATTTTGTACGAGTGAAAGTGTTTTTTTGTTCGTGATTTATCTGCTTTTAAGATAGCCTTCGCTGAATTCTACATTTAATTTCTAGCGTGGCGTTTATATTATTTTATTTTGAGTAATACTTTTATAAATTTAACATACATGGTGATCTTTTGACTTGCAATGAAAAGACATTCAATATTGGATTCAAGTTTGGAAAAGGGATACTTCGGCCTTTATACCAAAAAAAAACCATTTTCTTGAACAAACTAACAGCACAGAGAACTCTACACTCAAATGTTTGGACGTCTTTTTAGAGCGCGAATTCTTAATCAACTTTTTATTATTAACAAAAAACGTGAAATCTTAACAAGTCTTACGAGCATAAAATAAGTTTTAAAATGAGCCCTTAGCGAATATCCTACAACAAATAGTTTACAAGGTATGAATTTGTTAATTAACATTGTGCGTTTCTGCTATTGGATTCTCAAATTGGATAGGTCAAGTATTGAAAAACCTTTTTTATTCCAGAATCCAAAAATGACAGAGGGCTGGGGAGCGCTTTTTTTAAGCATTCGTATTTTGTTACAAAAAAATGAGTTGAGTTCCATTTTGCTGAAATATCAAACAGATTGTGCATCTTCAGGAACAAGGATGTTTAAGATGACAACGAAATTTTTCACATTGTTTATAACAAATCATTATAAGCAATAATTTTTTTTATACTTACAGATGCCAAAAAAAATCTTTCGAAATTGGGTATAACCACTGAATAATGTGGATATTAATTGTGACTTTTTTAAGTCCTACGAGCAATATATTCGTTGCGAAAAATATTATTTAAACAAATGTAATTTTAAAAATTCTCAGAACTACGCCAAATTGTAATAGACTTTTTTTTTAAGTTGGCAATACTTTTTAGGTTCTCATTACTTGAAAGGGTTTTTGTTTCTTTAGCTATTAAACAGTTTTATTATCGAAATGAAAAAGAATTTAATTAATAAGTTAAAAAATGGATACTACTCAACAAATAACCGTAAAGGATGAACGAAAAAGTTTACTTAATAGATGTGTTTTTTTAAAGAAAATTTTTTAGTCGCAGTAATACTGGAATCAAAATTAAGTCAATTCCTGTAACAGATTTTTTAAAAATAATCGTCAAAATTCAAACACGTAATTTCGTGGGATTGTTGTTTTCTCAAATCAGATACATAGGTGTTCAATTTTCTCTTAAAAAACAAGATATTACGTTGCTGAGTGATTCAGCGAAAAGTGAAGAACCTGCCTGATTTGAAATGGATTCGATCCAAAGATACAATTTATTGTACCCAGTGCTTATTTACGTTTATTTTATTAAAAACTGTTCAGTGATTCTTAATTGTATTGCAAAAAAAGTTTTAAATAGGTGAATTTTATTTAGTGACCTATATAAAATAATTTCCAGGTTTGTATAACTAAATTTTTTAAAAATATTGTCATGTAAAGATATTATTTTAGTTATTTTTATAAAACACTTCATCTACTTATTTAGAAGACGTCTATTGTGTTTTTAAACACAATATGTCACGTGATATGTGAACGCTCCCTAATGAGGACCTAAAAAATATTTCCAAATTTTTAACAACCAAAATTACTACTTACAATTTTAATGTAGTTCTGTGAAATTAAAATAATCATAAAAATCCACCTTTCTCAGTGTTTATATCCAATTTTTTTAGATTTTTCTAGCAGCGTATGAGGAAGGTTATTATTTATATCGATTTGTTATAAACATTGTGAAAAGTTTTGTTGACATCTTAAACATACTTTTTCCTAAAGATGCACCATTTGTTAAATATTTCAGCAAAATTGAACTCAACAATTTTTTTATTTTACTTTTATTTTTGGATTCTGAAATTTAAAAAAAAATCGTTTTTAATATTTTGCCTTCCTTAAAAAACGCACACTGTTAATTGACAAATTCATATCTCGTAAACTACGTGTCGAATGATATTTGCTAAGGGCTCATTTTCAAGCTTATTCTATACCCTAAAAACAAAGTGCTATACACTTTTTACCTACCTCTTAACTGAAAGTAACAATCGAAGCAAACGTGTTAAGACAATGTTGCGATTTCACGTTTTTTGTTGATAACAAAAAATTATTTAAGAATTCAGCCTCGAACTTTTCAGGGTTTCAAAAGGACGTTCATTCAAATATTTTAGGACTATGCTCTCCGTGCTGCTGATTTGTTCTGGCGGAAATCCTAATCTTACCATACTATTAGTTATCTTCCTAATATATGCGTTTGGATATCAGCCGATCGAATCGTCTCATTCATCTCGACTTATAAGTCAACGTCCGTAATTTAACATTTTATTTAAAATAAAAAAAATGTTTACAAGAATAATATACTTTTCTAAAAATACATAAATCCAATGTTACTGATAAAATAACTGGTTAAAAGACACAGTAATGTTGAGTGTTGAAGTAAAATATAGTTACAATAAAAACGTTAAATGATCTTTTTTCTATATTTACAATAAGTGAATTATTTAAAACTCAAGTTTCATGGTATGTTGATCACTCGTTAAGAAATTTCAGAAATTTTTTAACTAGATGTTCTTAAAGCATCTTTTGGAACAAAGGGGTTCTAATTATTAAAAATATATTTTTATAGCAATCTTTAGAAATATATCTTTAAAAAAGTCACCTTGTACAAGAAAATTACAAAAACTAGCTGTGAATTCGATCTCGGGTGTTTACACTTTTTTGTATTTATAACTTTATGGTGCCCATTTGATGAGCACTTTGCTTCCACGTTATAATTAATTAGCAAATATGTTTACTTCTTCATATAGAGCAAGTCAAAATAAGAGAATACAAATAGGACAATCAAAGAGTCTCGCATCAAGGAGTCCTTTATATTTTTGTATGAACTTTGAATAATGTTAATGAATTTCCTGTTTAAAACAGATTTTTCAAATTATATAAATGACCACAACATCCGTACTCTTTAAGAAAATGTATTAATATTACTAATCATATTATAGGTCAATCGGTTTGTCTCGAATCAACGAATCTTTTGTACTCTTGCATCAACTTTAAACTATATGTGAGCAAGAACATTTTGACTATAAAAATCGATTTTTCAAATAATATAAATGACCAAAACTTCCTTACTCTTTCATAAAATCTATCAATATTGCAGGTCAATCCACTTATCTCCAAGCAAAGAATTTGTTATGGTATCACATCAACTTTAACTTATGTAAATGAAAAAAGTTACACTACAAAAAACCAATTTTTAAAATAATATAAAGTGCTAAAAAAACGTAATGAATTTTTTAGAAATTCTTCAGTCAGTTGCAAGATATTAGTGGTAAAAAACTCCTCCTCTTTTTCGGGACTGGACGCAGCCTTCCAAAAATTATTATTTGGCTCATTAGAGACCATTAAGCCTTTTTGTATAATTTTACTAAACAAGATGATTTTGTTAAGAGATTTGAGTCTCAAGATTTGTCTATGTATTAAACGGAGATGTTAAACCAAGAAAATTTGTTTGAAACAAAACTTTGTCTGAATAAATCAAAACTGCATCTGATGAGATTATTTCTAATGATTATTGACTCAGACGACCCTTTTCCTTCCGACCCAAATCCTGAACTGGTATGGAGAGGAAAACGACTTTGTATTCATTTTGTCACAAAAAAAATGGTTAAACTTTGTACAACTTATTGCACATTTTTGAATGCTATAATTTTTGTTTTGTTTCGAATAATATGATTCCATTGAATATTATAAACATGAAAAGAATTCCATCAATCTTTTAAAAAAATCCATTTTTACATTTCTAAGTCATTTTTAATTGAAATTTATTCGAAACAAAATAGTTTGCAAATTATGCACATTTTTGTTACATTTCAATTCAAATAATTCAGAGACTTTACAATTGTTTTTAAAATCTTAAAATTGTCAACTTAATCTATTTTTTATTCAATCAATTTATATTCTTCCTAAAGTTGAGTTTTCCACGTTTAGAATTATTTTTTAATTATAGTTTTTTGTACAAATTGAATTTTTTTCAAAGTATAAAATTCTAAAGTTTGATTCCCTTCAAAATTCAAACCTTCTCTCCTAAAATTAATTTTAATTGCAATGGATTTATAATAATTTACCAATTTTTTAAATAGTGGCTACAAAATTAATATTTCATTAAAACTTAGATTACAAAAAATGTGTAAGGGCTTGTCAATTCACCATTAACGTGACGAATGACAAATTTTTCGTTAAAAGTTGCTACAATCAAATAGGAAAATTAAAACTTCTTAAAATTATTTTTAGAAAATTATGTAATAAGTTCTGAAACATAGTGTTAATTTTGTGTCAATTATTTCAAGAATGCAGAGTAAATAGATACTCAGAAATGTATTTTGAATGCCTAGCATTTTGCCCATAAGTCTCTTCCAAGGCTGTCTACTTAATTTTCGGGTTTCCCCATCCATTTTTATGGCGGCAAAAGCCTATGGGTTAAAGCAGATATTTCGAGAATGTTAACCCTGTCAATTTTGTTTCGTTTCAGTTTTTTAAATTTTGTTATGCGTATTGAATTCACACACGTTTTTATTTCATATTTGCCGTTTAAAAATTTAAAAATTTCTCAATAGGGTAGTAAAATGATTACAAAATTACGTTCATTAAAACAAATATATCTTAAGGTTTCTGGCTTAATGTTCACAATATTAAATCGGAATTTTTGAAAATCTTATCAGCATAATTAATTTAAAAACTGAAAGTGTCATTTTTAAGCGCAATTAAAATTTAAGCAATTAAATTGTATTTGGAGTACTCTTTTTTATCGCACTATAAAAAGCTAATCTTTATATTTGCTACTGACTTCAACATTAGCGAAGTGAATCACACTTCCTTTGTGCAAACTTGAATATGTAGGCATGTCTGTATTTAGACACAATAGTGTCATTTGAGAGTACCTACATACATAGGTACTCCAGCGGGATGACTAATATTCATATGATATAACTTATTGCTGATAAAGTGATAATATACACTTGCTGAATCGTGCGAAGGTTCTAAGAAATTTATCATGAAGAAGTAAAGAAATCTTCCATATTAATTACGTATTATAATTGAACTGCCGGAAGAAATATCAAGAAATGTGGTATAATAGCTATTAAATTAGTCAATGTCTGTCTGCAATCTGCATTAATTATAAATAAAGGAAAATGTAATCAATGTCGAGATAATACATAGTTAGTTGGATTTTGGATGTAGACCAGACTTCAAAGCATCAAACAATATTGTTTTTTTAAATGTCAATTATAATTTCAATACTGTACGTCAATGTAAATAAGAAAATAAACAGTTGTTGACTGAAAACTTAAATTTACAAATCCATAATATTATGGGTTACCTTGCGAAAATATTTAAATAAGATTACATACTATCTTAAATTCATGAACTAGCAGTAAATGCACGTGCGCAAAGCGCACGTTCACGTTTCTGTTTTTTTAACAATAAAAATATGAACAATTTAAGAGACCGTTATTGGTTAAATTTTTAAATATTAATGAAATGCATCCAATATTTTATTTCAAATGAACCCTGATTTATTTTATCTTTAATCCTTGAATCTATAAAAGGTCAAAACTACAAAAACTATTAGGTTTAAAAAGGTTTGAAACAATAATTCATAGATTCAAACTGAAAACGTTTGAAATTTAAAATAAATATATTGGACGATACTGAATTGAAAATGGTCCAAATTAGACAATTTTAAATTAGGTAAAATTGTGAAAAAAGACAATATTTCAAATGTAATAAAAAAGAATTAAACTTGTATCACTTCTAAATAAATGCGTTGACACTTGAATAATTCAAAATTGAAAGTGTTTGAAATTAAAAATTTTTTTATGAAAAGCTCGCAAAATTGAAAAATGTTAGATTAAATTTTTTTTAAATAGACAATTTCATTTTAAAAAAGCTGAAATTGTATCATTAATTAAACAATTTTATTTTTAATCAAGAAATCTCAAAACGGAATGATTTCGGCTTGAAATTTCGAAAATAGGGCAATTTCAAGTCAATAAAAATGGAATATTTTCCCATTAGAGTTTTGAAAATCGGATCAATTAAAATTCAAAGGAACTGAAATTGTATTATTTTTAATTAAAAGCGTTCAAAATTGAAATCTTTTCAATTTAAATAGTTTTTAATCTAAAACGATTAAAATTTGCCAATTTGACATTAAAAACTAAATTGAATGTTTTAAAGTCAGAGCTCCTGAAATTCTAGATTTTTAAAAAATTGTATTACATAAAAAAATGATTATTTAACATTAAAATTGATAAAAATTTGTTTTCAAGGTCAGAAAATAAACTGAGTTATTTGCAACATTCCCAATGAAAATACTTTCAATTATAAACCTTTAAAAGTGAATTATTCTACAAAACGTTCAGAATAGAAATTAATTTTAAATGGAAAACATTAAAAACGAACAAGTTTCTGCTACGAAACGTTGACAATTAAAGGAATTCAAACTTCATTTAAAGCTGAAAAAATGTTTAGTCAGCAAGGAATCTGATATTAAAACTTTTTTATACTCAAAGTCTTTAAACTTTCTATTTTAAGTAGATTTAAATCGTTAAAAAATTAAATATTTTCAAATATTTAATTATACTTTTCACAATTCTACCATTTCAATTTTAAATACAAAAATAAAACTTATGAAAGGAAACAACGAAAAATTTAGGGTTCAATATAAAAATTCAAAACTCTAAAACTGTTAAATTTAGAATTATTATTCATTCTTCAAATTTTCCAGTCAAATATTTTTTAACTTCAAATTACTAATTTTTTAAAATCTTCAACTAAAAATCGTACAATTTGAAGCCAGGCCGTAACTACGCGGACTGAAATTTCGGTAGAAATTAACCGGTTTCTTGGGTACAAATAGAGCTGGAAAAGAGGCTATTTGTACACAAATTTCGGTGCAAATTGTTAGATTTTTTCGGTATTAGTAGACACTTTCTTAATGATATTACATTGAAAATTAAAAAATTAAAAAAAAAAGAATACAACAGAAGATTGCTATACATGCTTCCGATGTTTAAATTTGCATAATATTAAGCCTTCCAATTCTAAATTGTTTTTTTAAAGTGAAGTTAGTAATGTTAAATATTTTAGAACATTGTCAAATAAGAAATAATTCAATTTTCGATGCCTTGTTTTTAAATCTCCTCGTTTTTAAGGCTTGAATTTGCGAAATTATTGTCTTCATTTTCCATTGTTTTTGAATTTATTATGGAGGAATTTATTTAAAAATTATTTATTACAAATCCTTCGAACTGAAAACTGTCCAAGTCTCAAGTATTTGAATTTTATGTGGAAAAAGTGAATAAATGAACTGGTAGATCAGTATTATTATTATTAATAATTGCAAATCCGCCCCTTTTATTAAGTCTTGCAGTAATGAAAAAGTAATTTTCAGTGTCAATTGCTATCTGTTTCTTGTTTTTCAATCCTTTGTCTAAAAATGCAATAAATTTCGCAGAGGAATTTTTTTAAGAGAAGGTCGGTCTGATGACACTGACATATTTTATCAGTCAGTTATCACAGCTGCTTTACCTCCAAACCGCCGCCGTTTATTTTTTTTGTGTGTTCATATATTTTCCTATCACTTACATGTAAATGTGATAATAACTCATAAACAATATAACCATAATTAACTTACATTTCTTTTTTATGTTAAAAGATCGAAAAAAAAATTTATAACACGTTTTACTGTTATCAGAAAGTGAACTAATTTTGAGAACGTTCCAGATTGTTCCGCGAATGTAAAAGACGTTTACTGCGAAGATATGCTGATTTTTATATAGAAACTCAAGTGACGGCTTATATTTCTTTGAACTACTTTCGTTACTTTAATCATACGGTATTTCACAGAATTAATTTTTTACCCATTACTTGCAGCTGGTATTTTTACCAATTTTGCAAAGGTTCCCAGTATTATTTCAGTTACAGGAAAGTCACAAATATTTTAGAAAATAAAATTTGTATCGTATATTTATTTCAGAAAGTATCTCTATATGTCATTAAAAAATGTTAAAACAAGAACATTTAATTTGATCATTTTCAAGAATAAATTATAAGTGAGTAAGTTTTATTTTTATTCTCTGAAACTTTTATCGTAAGCAATAAAATAAAATTATCTTAATGAGACTACCTGACTTCCGTAGACAAAAGTGAAGTCTCTGGATATACCATTTCATCTTTAACATCCTGAATGTAGACTTATAACAATCCTCTAAGCAATCAAGGATGTTGCAAATAAGATAAGATACATTACGATTTTCGTAGACTTTATCTCATATGTAAAACCGAAGGTTAATTTTGTGTTCATAACAAGGAAGTGTATATACGTACTAAGAAATGTGTCTATTTGTACCGAAATTTCGGTACATATGGCCCCTTTTCCAGCTCTATTTGCACCGAAGAAATCCGGTTATTTGTACGGAAATTTCAATACACGCAGCCATCGTTACA
>JAUELO010000093.1:971676-985374 GCA_032357855.1 Amphibolips quercusostensackenii | reverse complement strand
TACGAGCTGAATTTTGAAAAAGCAGTTTTACAAAAAGCTTGAGTCGCATTCACCGTAGGGGATTAAGAAGGACGAAACTCTAAAGAAAGCATGATAGCGTTAAAGCTCTCCAGAGATAGCAGGACAGTTTTGAAATCTTAAGTTTGACCTTACTTTCTAAAAGGGGGCCTGACTTTAATAAAAGTATATGGACAGGGCGGGTTCTGATAATAAATTCCTATCTTGCCGACATGGAGACTGCTCCACAACTAAAGTGGTTTACATCCATACTAAGTTTTAGGAACATTCTATAAACACAGCACGGACACGAACCACTTGATCTGTGAAACGGCCTCGATGCTGGTAAGGTAGTAATTCATAATGAGAACCCGCCCGGCCTATCTACTGATAAATATTAAAAAATTAACAATTAGAAAATGAGTGTAGTCAGTATGCTACACTCTGTGCCACACTCTTATCAGAAGGTCATGCCTACGCAGTTTACTTTGACTTTTCACTTAAATCGCGCATCATGCACTCGTCCAACGAGAAATAGGGCACTTTAGATATCTAAAGAATTAAATAATATCTGTATCGCTTTGTATAATTCTTATACTCGGAATTATATAGAAGAGAAATTCTTTTCGTTCATTACAGCTTTTAATATCTTTTCTTCAATATGATTATTCTCCCGTGGGAGCATTGCATCTTTAACATTTTTTAAAAGCTATCTCATAATACGTCATCCCAAGTTAGCGTGGCTCTTAAAATACATGGCAGTAATTAAAACGCATTTGGGATGCTTGCAATCGCAAATAAATGGGCATACAAATTCCAGATGGAACACAAATGATTACGAAAATACTTTTACAAAACATACCTACAGGGTTGTAGCCGACCAAGTCATATATTGACTTCTCGCCAACCGTAAAATCGACCTCTCCCCTCGTTTAATTACACATTTAATACATTTTGTGCGTTACCCCAAGAACGTCCTATATATTTTTTTCTGAAAAAACGAGTCGTTCGTTAAAAACAAATCAACAGGGTCTTCCAGTGTCTAAGAAACAAGGATTCAATAATTTAAAAAGTAAATATCTCCTTCGTCGAATCATTCACTTTACACATCGACTGTATAAAAGTTGTAAGTATTAAAAAATCTGTATTAAAAATTACAATTGCGAAGCAGAGTGAAAAATTTGCACGTCATTGTGCAGAATCGAGTCACAATTTCTTTTCTACTTCGTGGTGGTTTCTGGTATGTCAACTCGTCATAAACTTTTAAGTGAGGAACTTAAAATTCTAGCATTTCAAAACGATTGATCAGGCTAACTTGGGATATTGCATGTTTCACCTTCTCTATCTTAGCAATATTATAGAGTATCTATAACTCAGAGAAAGAATGAAATTCAGAAGAACCGTGCGAGCACTACTGGCTGTAGTGATTATTGGAAAGTGCGCGCCGATTTTTGTTTCTCGATTGTAGAACTCGCACGCTTGTATTAAATTTCATTTTTTCACTTTATGGCCAGAGCTTCCGATATTTTATTAACGTAGCTTTCACGAAGTAGAGCGACGCAATATTCCTCTGATCATGCTGCTTGGCTGGCTCATATTGGCGGCTTATCATATCCTCACTGCTCCAATTTAACTGAAAAGTTACAGAAAAATAGTAAATAATTATTTCAAATACAGTTTAGATGAGACACTCTCAATATTCTTAGCATTTAAACTATTGTACGAAAAATTGGAACAAAAAAAACTAGTTTAGAGGGAAAGAAATTCCATAAATCGTGTGGACCTCAACTTACTGCTATTTAAATAAAACTAAACATTGCAAGAAAAACTTTCGAGAATAAACTATTTCAAACTAACAACTAAATTACAAGAAAATTTATTCTTGGAATAAATTTTTCAGCAATTTCGTTACTAGGAAAGAGTGAAAATTCTAAAATTAATCGAATTATTTGGGCCCACTGAAAAAATTTGCGGGTTGGCATCCGAAAAAAAGTACAAAAAAAAACAATTCAAATTGGCTAATTACGTTCTGTTCGGTTTTTGGATTTGAATATTTAGATTTTCGCAATGAAAAAAATGTTGTATTGATGAAAATTATGGTAAACTTTTTGTACTTTCTGTTTTTGTTGGTCAACAGTAATAAAAAAATAGCATTTTTTAAAAATGTTGTTTAATTAAATTTTTTTAATGCTATTTTTTAATGCTTTCAAGAATTAGGAAAGCTTTAAACACCTTAACAAATGTGTTTATCATGTAAGAAAAATAATACCATGTCTGTTTTATTGAAGCTGAACGAATTTCAGATTCAACATACCTAGTCAACTTTTTCCAAAAAAGTGTACGTTTAACAACAAAAATATGCTTTTTTGCACATTTTCAAAAAATTGTGAATTGACAGGGGCCATGATATTTTTGGATCATTAATATTTAAAAACCAACATTCTCATCTTGTAATACTTTTAATATAGAATCTTTTATAACTGGAATAAACAATTTTAAATAAAATTTTTTATATTTAGTTTATTATTTTTAGCAATGTCACAGACTAATTTACATGAAAAAAAAGTGGAAAAGTAATCTATTTAAGTCAAAAATGTGACTTATTTCTAATCCAAAAAGTGACTAATGTGCCTTATTAATGTGACTAGTGTTCTTCTGAATTTAAAATAATTCAAAAGAACTCGATAAAATTCATTAGAATTCCAGGTGGATTTCAAATAATTCAGGATACATTCATAAGACTTTAAAATAATTCATGTTAAATTCAAAGCAATTCAAACAAATTGTAAAATTTTTTTAAAAAATCAAGAAAATTCCAGTCTGGTGAATAAAATTGGAGTGAATTTAGACGAATTCAAGGGAAATGAGAAAAATTCGATAAAATTCATAAAAATTCAAGTGAATTGAAAACAATTAGAAAATATGAAAAACTTAATTAAATTCAGTGAATTGAAATAAGTTACGAAAAATTCTCGGGAATTTAAAAGAATTTGATGAAATGAGTAAAAATTCAAGGAGAGTTTAAAATACTTCAGGTTGAATTAAACAAAAAATCAGAATAAAATAAAAAAATTTATTGAATTGAATTGAATACAATTCCATCAAATCATTGAAATCCATTAAAAAATTCTTTCAAATCTTTTTATATACCCTGAAATACTTTAACTTCTTTGAAATATTTTGAAATCCCCTAAATTTTTTAAAGCTCTTGAAAATTCCTTGGAATTTAAAAAAATACCCTAACACCTTTAAAATCATTTAGAATCCCTTCAAATCATCAAAATCCAATGAAAGTTCTTGAAATCTTTTTAAATACCCTAAAATATTTCAGATCTTTTGAAATCTTTTAAGATCCCTTGAAAGTTGTTAAAAGTTTTGTAAATTCCTTCGAATTTTTGAAAATACCATAAAATCATTAATATCCTTTGGCATCTCTTCAAATTATTGAAATCTATTAAGGATTCCTTGAAATCTTTTTGAATACCTTAAAATATTTAAAAAAATTTTAAATCTTTTGAAACTCTTTAAAACTTTTTCAAAATCTTGAAAATTCCTTGGAATTTAACAAAAAAAACTAAAATCATTCAAATCCGTTGAAGTCTCTTCAAATCATTAAAATCTATTAAAAATTCTTTGAAACCTTTCAAAATACCCTTAAATATTTAAAATCTTTTGAAATCCTTTGAAATCCCTTGAAAGTTTTTAAAGCTCTTAAAAATTTCTTGGAATCTTTTAAATACCATAAAATATTCAATATCCTTTGGTATCCTTTCAAATGATTGAAATCTATTAAAAATTCCTTGGAATCTTTTGAAATCCCCTAAAATACTTCAAATCCTTCGAAATCTTTTGGAATGCCTTAAAACTTTTTAAAGCTCTTGAAAATTCCTTGGAATTTTTAAAAATACCCTAACATCTTTAAAAGCCTTTGAAATCCCTTGAAATCATTAAAATCTATTAAATAATCTCTAAAATCTTTCAAAATACTCTAAAATATTTGAAATCTTTTGAAATCCTTTAAAAGTTTTTAAAGCTCTTGAGAATTCCTTGGAATTTTTGAAATACCATAAAATATTTAATATCCTTTGGTATCCTTTCAAATGACTGAAATCTATTAAAAATTCCTTGGAATCTTTTAAAATCCCCTAAAATATTTCAAATCCTTTGAAATATTTTGAAATGCCTTTAAACTTTTTAAAACTCTTGAAAATTCTTCGGAATTTTAAAAAATCTTTAAAATCTTCTGAAATCCTTTGAAAATTCTTCGAAATCTTTTTATACACATATACCCTAAAATTTTCAAATCCATTGAAATCTTTTGAAAACCCTTAAAGCTTTTCAAAGCTTTTGCGAATTCCTTGGAACTTCTGAAAATACCCTTAAAATTATTGAAATCTATTAAAAATTTCCTGGAATCTTTTTAAATACTTATTATTATTTAAGTATGAAATATTTTTAAATAACATTTTTTAAACAATATTTTTAAAGAATTTAAAAAAATTCAGAGATAGGTATAGACCGGAATTCAACAGTGGTTAACCCATGTCCTAATTTATTGAATTAAAAGTAACAAAATGATCAGCCACTCTGATTAAACAATAGATTTTTTATTCATAATTTTTTATTATTGTTTACTATTAAAATCTGCACATACATAAAATTTTCCACAATTTTTTAATTAATAAGAATTTTTTTTACTTTTTAAATCCAAAAACCAACCAGAAGATACTAACCGATAGCAAGCTTGTTTTTTTTTTACGTTTTGCGGATGCCAACCCGTAAATTTTTGTCCCCGGACCCAAACGATTCGATTAACTTTAGCATTTTCACTCCCGCCATATTCGTACCAACAATGAACTTTCCCAAGCTAAAAAAACACTGAGATATGAGGTGCACAAGATTGTCGTTTCTGAAATGGAACGCCTCGATATTTTTCTCGGAAAGTACAACGGGTTTAGCTAGAAATAGTAATCATTACTACTCAATCTTCACAGTACTTCAAAAAGGAAAAATAATTTCTAATTGGACACTAAAGTACTGTTTAATATTTGCTGGAAAAATAATACGTGATTTAACCAATTCTTCTTTCCTTTGCAAAAACGCTTAAATCTGAAATCTATTTTTTTCCTTCTGCGATTCAATTTTCACGAAGGCTATGATTGGATGTGATGATATCAATAAGAATTTCATGACAGCATCTTTTACGACAATTGCAATCGGAACTGTATCCAAATCATTTTAGGTTACTGAGAAAATTCATAAAATGTCCATTTTGAAACACAAATAATTATTTATTGAATCCAGTTCTGATTACCATAGCAGTAGGGTAAAATTGTTCGATCTAGCAGCGAAAGCATGTCAAGGAATGAAGTGACGAGAAAAATAACTAGGAATCAATAGCGGTGTAAGCTAACAATGATACAACAAAAATTATCGACATCAACATACCGATAATGATAAAACGGCTAACTAGATGCATCTATAATATTTAATGGAAGAAAAAATAGGAACAAGCACCTAAAATTTACCTGCTGGATCAGGCTAAGCACAGCTTGAATATGAAAAATCTACTTGTGTTTCAAATGTTCATCATATCTAAAAAATGATTTCTGAGTTATGTTAGAAAAATATTATTTCTCGCTAAGCAATTTTGAAAAAAGTATAACGAACATATGAATCACTCAAGATACTAACGTTGAGCCCCATTGCAATATTCCCTATGAAATTTATATTGATGGAAAAAGGCTAGCAGAAAATCTCCTGAATTTTTAATAACTCATAATGAAAACTATGTTACATGAAGTAAGCTACATTATCGTGATGGAAAAAAACTTCGTAAAAGACAGATAAAATCTGAGTTTTTTTTTGTTAATAAAAAAATTTGTTCAAATTTTTAATTTAATGTTGTATAGCTATTAAAACATGTGATTGATTGAGAATAGTGCAAATAGGACGAGAAGCTGTGAATGCCTTTTGTAGTCTTATCTCGGAGACTGTAATTATGTCATTCCGCATTCACAATTGGAAGAACATTCCTGTTGTTTCCCCAAAAAGAGCTAATCATAAGGAAAAACTAATGAAAACTAAGAAAAATAAGTGGTATAATTATCACTTAATCGTGCAGTATTACAACGGTAACAACTTAGGATATTGTGCGACTCACCGCATCTAAATGTTGTTCCAATTGTGTACAGTTTCTTACGTTCATTGGTTTCGCTTTCTACTTTTTGGCTTTTCTAAAATATGATAAATGCAAGTATGATCGAATGTGTTGCGATACACTCTGCAAGCTCTATTTTTTTAATGAAATGATAACTAAACAGACCATAGAATCGAGTTTTATTTACAAACTAGAACTAGATTCTTTTTTTTTCGCTTATCATTCTAAGCGAATCCAAAACATGTTCAGCAGAAAAGAAATATTAAAGTTTTCAGATGATAATGCACTATTTGCCAGAAACGTTCAACTACAAAATGATTCTTTGTCCTGCCACCAAGAGAATGATAAATCGATGAAAATGGAATGAGTATATGATTTGCATGACATTCGTTGATCTGACAAGTTGATCCAATATTATTCTACTTTTGCATGTATTATAGAAACAGTTTATTTCTATAAAGTTCTAATCTCAATATTAAAGAATACATAAATCTTAATTTGATAATAAATTAACATTAGAATGTTTCATATCACACTCAAATTTACTCAACTTTACACAATTTAAAAGAGGATGAACTTATATAATTTGGTGAAGAAACGAGATTTACGATTTAACATAAGCCAACATTTATTTTTGTTGAACAGAATATAAAAATCTCATACTTATAAGACATATACTTTTTTAATTGCACACCTTAAAGAAACTTCCGTCCATTTCCTGGTTTATTCCTTGTAATTTATTAGATAAATAACGCACACAAAGTTACACAAACAAATCTTTCTTCCTACTAATTTAGATTTCATTTCTAAAACTAAGGACATTTTAATATTTAGTCTTTATTTTTATTTCCGTTTCTTTTCATTCTAAACTTAAAAGCAGTCTTTGGCTATTTCGTTTTCGTTAAAAGAAAAACGCTTACGGTTTTTATCATATCCTATTTAAAAAAAAGTGGAGTAACAATTTTACACCTTAAATTTGAAATGTTGAAAGTGAGTCAAAAAATAATCAGTTTTAATAAAAAAAAATAATAGAAAACCTTATGCGAATTGAGAAACATTAGTGCTTTTCAATACTCTTGCGCGATTAAACTAAAACTTTCAAAAAATAATTTTAATACAGTCATGAAATTTCGAAAAAGACTTATAATTTCTGAAAATTTTTTGTGTGTTAGATTTTTTCACCGGAAATTAGCATTTTTAAACAAAAATCATCATCAAGATTACCAATTGTCACTCGGAAATTATTGGCATTTTTAATTAAAAAATTATTATATTCAAAATAATATTTAAAATTGTTCAACTACTTTAGGTTTCACCTGAAACTGGTATTTTGAAACAAATTTCATTAGATTTAAAGCCAATGATTTTGGTTTCAAATAATAAGATTTACAAGCTTAACCCATTTTGAATTGTGTTAAGTGTTTTATGTTAGAAATTAAAATTTTTATTAAAAAATAATTAGGTTTCAAAGAATATTCATAATTTTTTAACAATTTTAGGTTAAGTTAGTATTTTACGCCGGACATTGGTATTTTTAGCTTTAAAAAATTAGATTTCAAAGAAGATTCACAATTTGTCATTATGCTCACCGGTAATGGATTATTCAACACAAAACATGTTTGAAACAAATATTTACAATATTAAACAATTTTTTTATGATATGTTAGTGTTTCTCGTCTAAAGTTGCTATTGTTGATACAAAATCATTGAATTTCAAAGAAGATTTACAATTGGAAAAAATTTGTTATATTACGTTAGTGTTTTTGTCGAAAATTGATACTTTTAATTTAAAAATCACAAGATTTTTCACAATATCATTCAAAATCAATAAATTCACAACTTATGAACAATTTTAGGTTGAGTTCGCGTTTTTCATTGGCAATCGATACAGACTTCAAAGATTTGAAATTTTTTTTAAACTTTAAGTTATGTTAACATTGTTTTGTCGGTAATGGGTTATTTAAAACAAAAAAATTAGGCCTAAAAGAAGGTTTACAATCTTTAATAATTTTTTGTTATGTTATATTAGTATTTTTCATCAAAAATTGCTATTGTTAAAAATAAATCATTAGATTTCAAAGAATATTTGCAATATTTGGAAAACAATAAGGTACGTTAAAGTTTTTCATAGGAAATCGATTATTTTAAAGAAAAATCAATTCACTTTAAAAATCAAACTTAGTTTTGAACAACTTTAGGTTATGTCAGCGTTTTTTGTTGAAAATTGATATTTTTTAATAAAAATCCTCAGTTATAAAATCAATTGTTCGCAAATTATGGGACACAGGTTCTCCTTTTTAAAATTATATAAAAAAGAATATTGTTTTGAATAATTTCAACAAAAACAACGAATATAAGAGATGAGAGTCCAGAAACTCAGTTGTAGAGATTTCATTTATAAAAAAAAAAATTATTTTTTATAAATTATTCATTTAAAAAATAGGAATTAAAAGAATTTTTATAGTTTTGAATATTTCACACTTCAACTCCATCTTTTTATACGAAAAAATCGAAACAAAATATTCAGCAATTTAAAATTTTTTATTTTACTTCAGGCTTTTTTAATACTAATTGAAAAAATAAATATGTATTATTATTCCTGCTTTAAATCCTAATTTTAGAATAAATGTTGAAGTGCAATTATTGTACTTTATTCACCAAAATGGTTTTAATCGTTAAAAAAACAGCCCAAAACTTTTCCTCAAAGATTGTGATTTATTAACTTTATATAATCCCGGAAAATGAACTTATTTCTATTGTGTATTCTTAATATGAAAAAGTTCATAATAGAATGCAGCAATTATTTTATGCACATCTGGATTCCTATTCAATGTATTAAACGGAATATTATTATACTATTACAGTACACAGATTTTAAGATATAACTACCAACTGTTATTTTTTTTCTTCTAAAAATTCAAAAAATTACTAATCAAACAACAAATTTCTGGTAATCGGGGAAATTTTATGGCTCAATTTTAAAGTGGTGTACATTGAGGAATCTTATATTTCGTCTCAACCCGGGCAAATCAGGACTTTGTGTGAAATCCAGAAATATCCTACAACTGTTTCAAAATTTACCATACAAATATAACTTATCATTTTTTTAAATAAAGAAAAACTAAATTTATATCACAATAATCGAAAAATAATAAAGTTTCTGGTGGACGCTCATTTTTTAAGAATATCTTTTCATCTTTCTTGTATATTTGATATTTCCTTTTCAGTGATGTTTATACGCTGATTTAGTAAATGTGCATATATAAGAAAAAGATAGGTAAAATATGATGCAAGTTTAAATATAAAACTTACTTTTTCTTGAGAGTGAAAAAGCTTCGCCGCTTGGTCTCGGCTTGCGTTGGTGCAGGTAGTGTATGTGCTCTAGATGTACTTGCACCTGCTGTGCCCTGTGCGGCTAGATTTAATGCCGAAACCCATTCTTGCATCTCTGTATCATCTTTGGCCTGGAACAGGAAGTCGGCGCCATTCTGCGACCTATAAACAAGTGAAAAGACAGTTTAGATTTTTCCAAGAAGTAAAAACGAAGTTCAAATATCTACAATAATAATTACAATTTTCAACTTTAAAACGACTCTGACGAGTTACAATTTTTTTTTACAAAATGCAGGGTGTAAAGCGACCTCGAAAACCTGGAAATCTCCTTAAATTTTTTTTAGACCTTGAGAACCTGGAAACTTCAAATTTTTCACGAGAACCTTGAATTTGATTTTTTTTTGCTTTTAAAACAGTAATTTTACTGAAATGCAAAGAGCAATTTAAATGTTTTAGTCTATTATGAAAGAAACATCTCGTTTAGAAAAAATATTGCTACTGAAAAGTTTTTTATTCGTCAAGATATAACTTATCTTTTGTTTATTACAGAATGAATAAAGAAAATTCAAGGCACTTTTTGTAAACTATATCAATTATTTTATAGTTTGCAAAGAACAAACTTTAATATTGTGAATAATTTTATAAGTTTTTAACTTCTCCGCTAATATAGAATATTGAAGTATGAATTTTGTAGCGGTATTAAAATTACAAATTATAAATTATTATATTATAATTATTATTAGTTGAAAATTTCAATGTTAATTGAGTTTCAGAATTAGAATGAGTTATGGCCATACAACGTATTTTTCAAGGGGTTGACGACTCGATTTTTGAGTGTGAAAAGGGTACTACTGTACACCAGATTTCAAAGATTTTTACAAACTTTAAAGATTTGAAACGGTTTCAAGAGGTTTCAAAACATTTTAGAAGATTTAAAAGTTTTCACCAGAAATTTCCAAAGACTTCGAACATTTCATAAAGATTTCAAGGATTTCAAAGATTTGAAAAAGGCGTGTACACCATTTTCGAAGATTTCACAAAGATTTCAAGGATTTTAAAGATTTTAAGAAGGGTATAATAAACCATATTTCTAAGATTTCAAAAAATTTCAACGATTTTAAACGATTTAAAAAATTTTTAGGAGTTATCAAAAGATTTTACAAAAATTTGAAAGATTTCATAAAAAATTCATAAAGATTTCAAAAGAATACAAGAATTTCAAAGATTTCAACAAGGGTTACAGTACACTAAATTTCAAAGATTTTAAATAATTTAAATTTTTTTAGAAGATTTTTTAAGATATTACAAGATTTTTAATATTCTAGTGATTTCAAACGAATATAAAAGAGTTCAGAAAGACTTCACAAAAATTTCATATATTCCAATGATTTCAAACGAATACAAAACATTTCCGAAAGAATTCACAAATATTTCAAAGAATTTATAAGAATTTCAAGGTTTCAAGAATTCCAATGATTTTAAGGAGGGTACAGTACACCAGTTTTAAAGATTTCAAAATGTTTAAAATATTTTCAATAATTTCGAAAGGTTTCAACAAATTTGAGAAGATTTTAAAAGATTTTAATAATTTCAAACGAAGAGAAGAAATTTCACGTAGAAAGATTGCAGAAAGATTTCAAAAATATGTAAAGAATTTCATAAAGATTTCAAGAAATATCACAAACTTTTGATAGATTTCAAAGCTTTTATGGACTTGAAAGCTTTCAACGAGAGTTCAGCACAACAGATTTCGAAGGTTTCAAATATTCCAGTGATTTCAAGCGAATACAAAATACTTCAAAAAATATATCACAAATATTTCAAAGAATTCATGAGGATTTCAAAAGATTTCAAGAATTTCAAAACATTTCAATGATTTTAAAAGATTTCAAAAGATTTGAATGATTTCACAAACAAAGATTAAAGAAATATTTCACAAATATTTTAAAGATTTCATATAGATTTACAAAAGAAAATTTATATATTTAGGTTGAAAATTCCACTGTTTTTCTAGAATATTTGAATTTTAGTTTGAAAATTCAACTATTTGGTTGAAAACATAATTATTTTTTTGAAAATTGAACTATTTGGTTGTAAATTTAATAATTTTGTTCTAAAATCATCATCAAATTCGTCTTTTTGGGTTAAAACATCTTTCTAAGTAGAAAATTCGTCTACTGTGTTAGAAAATTCAACAATTTGGTTTGGAAATTAGTTTTTGTGTTTAAAATTCATATCTTTGGATTGAAAATTCAACTGTTTTTCTGTAAAATTTTCCTTAGCTTGAGAATTCAGTAATTTGGTTGAAATTTATTTTCGTTTTTGACTAAAAAATGTTACTTAGTTGAAAATTCGTCTACTTTGGTGGACAATTCAACTATTTGGTACAAATAATTGAAAAATCATATTTTCGGGTTGCAAATTCTGTTTTCATAGAAAATTTGCCTTTTAGCTTATAAATTCAGTAATTTGGTTAAAATTTGTTTTCTTCATTAACTGAAAAATTTTTTTTAGTTGAAAAGCATTTAGGAAGATTTCAAAAAATTTCAATGATTTCAAGTGAACACAAAAGATTTCACAAACAAATTTTAAAGAAAGTTTCACAAATATTTCAAAGATTTCAAAAGATTTAAGACAAGTACATAAGGATTTCAAACATTTCAAAGATTTTAAAAAAATTACAAAAGCTTTAAAAAATTTCAAAATATTTCACAAAGATGACTTATGTTCGCAACAAATTAAGAATTTGTTTATAAATGATTCGTCTTTCTTTAGAAATTGTTGGCCAATGAAAAATTAAATGGCTTATTTTTTGTATGTACAACAAAACGGTTATTTCATTATTTGATATAAAAAAGGAGGCCTTGAAAAATTTGATTTCTTAACCTGGAAAACCTGAAAAAGACCTTGAATTTTGTTCCTAAGAATTACTGGACACCCTGAAATAAAGTAATCACGGTGGCCTTTAAAACTTCATTTTCGAAATTCCCGTACTTTTTCCTGACTAATTTTTTATTTTCCACTGACCGAAATTTACTTAAAGACCAAAATTCTAATCTTGTAACATTTTTAATATAGAATCTTTGATAAATGGAATAAAATAATTTAAATTTATGAATTTGAAATTTATTATTCTCAGGGTTGCCACAGCATAATTTACTTGAAAAAAGTGAAAAATTGAGTAATTTTTAACCCAAAAAATGACTTAAAGTGACTAATGTGTATTCATAATGTAACTAATGTTTTTTTAAGTTAAAAAGAATTCAAAAGTACTCAAGTTGAATTTACAAGAATTGAAAAGAATAAAAAATAAACTACAAAATTCTATTGATTTCAATACAACTTGAGTAAATTTAGAGGAATTTAAGAGAAATGAGAAGAATTCGACGAAATTCATAAAAACTGAAGGTGAATTAAAAAAAAAATTGAAGTGAATTGAAAATAATTCAAAAATATAACAAAATTAATTGAATTCACTAAGTTTGAAATGAGTTAAGAATAATTTAAGGAGATTCAAAAGGATTTGATGAAAGGCCTGAGAATTCAAGGTGAACTTAAAAGACTTCAAGATGAATTATAAATTATAAAGAGAATTATAAAGAGTTCTAAAGATTTAAAAAGAATTCAGGATAAATTAATAAGAATTAAGGGTGCATTCCCAATTCCAAAAGTGATTAATGTGCATTAATAATGAATTTAAAGAATTAAAAAAAATCGATGAAATTTGTAAGAATTCCAGGTGAATTTGAACGAATCCAGGATAAATTCATTAAAACTTAAAAACAACACAAATTAAATTTAAAAAATCTGTCCGCTTCGCGGGCACATTCTCATCGCGCGCAAGATTGAGCGCGCCTGGGTCGCGCGAATGTTGAATATCGCGCTTCGCGCTCGATAATACACTTACCTCGCGCTGCGCGCTCAGATCATTTCAGTTTTCACACTTTGTGCTCGTCATAGATAAAAGAAAGAAGGTTACTTGCAAATATTATAAAATTGTCAAAACATTTATGATTGAAGTAATTGTTAAATTTGTTTTTATTTTAGATGAAAAAGGACGTTATTTGCTTAAGGCTCTATCGGCCTTAACTGTATCTACAAATTGTGAGCGCCTCGCGGGCTAATGCTCACTTTGTAAGCTTTATCGATGTTACATGCTTTTGGTTTGATTACTTTAGTTTTAAATGAAGAGGAGAACTAATTTACTT
>JAUELO010000093.1:955719-966745 GCA_032357855.1 Amphibolips quercusostensackenii | reverse complement strand
CAGCGGAAGCTTCGGAATGGCGATTTGCTGCGACTGCGTTCCTTGCGTCTCAAAGTACCAGACTCAGATCCGCTTCCACCCTTGGGAGCTTCATGATATGACAACACACATATAAATGATTTACAAGCACTACTACTTACTTTCATGTCTTCTAGATCATGATATGGTTCATAGGAAAAACTTCTATCTGAACTTGGAATATCCATGAGTTGCTTTATTTATACTTATTTTAACAAATGCATTCCTTACAGACTTGCAAAATATACTCATGCCGCATGCTCATGCAATACATAATCTCAACTATACTATTTCTACTTTTCTCAACGTACCAACTACGGATCAAAAATCTAATTGTAAATTAACTGTATTTTAATATAATTTAATTTGTATATTTAATTTAATAATCAAGGTATTTTTAGCAGATATTCAAATTGTATATTATTGTGTTAAATCTCTTGCGAGAAGTTATTATTTACGCACCAACATAATTTTAACAACGAAACAAACAACAAAGAGGAAAATTGTTTAATTCCTGCAAAAATAACAATATATAAATAAAGGTTAGCCCTATATAGGGGCACAAATGACATACTTGTGAAAATGAGATTATTGTTTTAAAAAATTAGATAAATTTAAATACACTGTGTCTTTTTTGCACTTACTTTTGAACTATTTTTTTAATTTTATCATTTTTTTTGCAACTCAATAACTACAAATCTATTTTGCTTTTGCTTCTCTTAATTCACAGGTCTGCCAGAGCCTAATTTACTTGAAAAAAGGGAGAAAGTGACCTTTTGAACTAAAAAAATTACCAAAAGTTACTAAATTATAACTCAAAATGTGACTAAAAGTGACTAGTATGCATTAATAATGTGACTAATGTTCTTTTGAATTTAAAAAATTCGATTAAATTTAGCGAAATTCCAGCTGAATTTAAAAGAATTCAGAATAAGTAAAAAGAAATCAATTTATTAAATAAAATTCCGAGTGAATATTGAATAATTTAAGAAAAATAAGAAAAATTCAATGAAATCCATAAAAATTCAAAGCTAAATTTGAAAAAATTTCAAAATAATCCACTGATTTTTAGCAAAATTGGAATTAGGTTTAAAGGAATTCAAAAAAAACTTAATAAAATATCTAGGAATTCAAGGTAAGTTCAACAGATTTCACGGATAATTAAAAAAATATATTAAAAAAATTAATCCATTTAATAAGTGGAAATGAGTGAATTTAGGAGAATTTAAGTGAATCCAAAAAATTCAACAAGAGACAAAAAGATCAAGAGAATTCCATAAAATTAAATTTTTTAAAGAATTCAGAATAAATAATTAATTCAGTTGAATTATAAATGAATTAAAATAAGTTTTAAAAAATTTTTTCCATCCAAAATATTCCACTGATTTCAGTAAACTTAGAAAAGCACTTGGAAACTTAATGGAACTTAATCAAGAATTTATTTAAAAATTGAAATAATTGGAAAAGTTTATTAATCTCCAAATTATAATCTTTTACGTGAATTTAGAACATTTCAAGAGAATTTAAGACACATTAATGAAATTCATAAAATTTTGAAAGAATATAATTAAACCAAATTTTTTGAATAAAAAACTTCAATCTAATTGAGTGAAATGGGAGTGAACAAAATATAAGGACGAATCCAGCAAAATTTTTTTAATAAATACATAAAAAACGAATAAAATCAAATTCGAGTGAATTTAAACAAATTTAAGGGAAATGGTCAGCAAATTCGAAGAAATTGATAAAATTTCAATTTAAAAATAATTTAAAAATATTAAAATAATTGAATTTATTACATTTTGAATGAATGGAGAAAAATTCAAGGTATTTCACAAGAATTTGATGAAATGCCTAAGAATTCAAGGTGAGTTGAAAAGACTAGAATTAAAAAATCCATTGAATTGATTAGAAGTGAGTAAATGTAGAAAAATGTAAGTGAATTAAAAAAATATCAGAATAAATTCCAAATAATTTTAAATGAATTAAAAAAAAAATTTAATTCAAAATATTCCATTGATTTCAGTGAAATTGTCAGAATTTAGAAAAATTCAAGTGAATTTAAGAGAACTCGATGAAATTCATACGAAATCAAGATAAATTAAAAATAATTCCAGTGGATTGAATCAAAATTGTTAATTCTGATAAGAATTCAAGGTGAATTTAAAAGCCGCCAGGGTGAATAAAAAAATTGAATATCCAAAGAAGATCCATTGAAACCAGTGGATTTCAAGAGAATTTCAAAGAATTCAGGATGAATTCAAAAGAACGAGAAAAAAAAATCAATAAAAATCAGCAATCCTTGAGTTCTCTGTTTTAATTTATTTAAAAAAGTGACTAAAATTATCTTTTTATTTAAAAAAGAGACTGAAAGTGACCAGTGAGTCTGTGGCATCTTTGTTAATATAAAATAAAAATTTAAATCACAGTCCAAAGTTAAAAAAATGTGATGTGTCTCATAGGAATATTTGCATTTTTTATTTTACACTGAAAATTCGATTGAGAACATTTTTTGTATTTCCTTGAAAATTGTCACAATGGCGTTTATGCCTTAATGCCGGACTTCCCTTCAAATAATGAAGATTATAAAAAGTAAAAAAAACGGAACTTCTATTGTTTTATAAACAAAGATCTTTAAAAATCAGGTAGAAATTCGATCTAATCTTTTGAAACTGTAAATTTGCAAGTGTCACTTTCTCATTAAAAAGCAAATATTTTCATGAAAATCCTTATAACATTATATAAAAATGCCTCACAGTAGTAGTATATGTTGTGGAGAAAAATCCTCTACAGAAGTTTCTACTATCAATACTCAAAAAGTACCTTTTATATATGAACGAGCCCCAAATTGGTCAGGCATTGCAGTAAAAAATGCTCAAATGCACGAATTATCATTGCAAGATTACAAAGGAAAATATCTCGTTTTTATATTTTATCCCTGTGATTTTACTTTTACTTGTCCAACCGATTTGATTCAATTTAGCGACCGTTTTGAAGAGTTTAAAAACATAGGTACAGAGTTTTTTTTCAAGGAAAAGATTTTAAATAAGAGATTTTTAAATTTTCAAGTTTTTCAACCCTTCAAATTGGGATGTTTTCAAATTAAAATTATTATCATATTTCAAGCTTTTCAAATTATTAGCTATCAGATTAAAAATATGTATTTTTAAAAACCATTTTATTTTAATTAATACCTAATTTCAATGCATTTTAAATTCTTTAATCAATTGAGTGATTTTCACATAATTAAAAATTAATAATAATCTAAAAGTATGTTTTTGGAGCAAATTTAAACTGGTTCATAATAAAACTGATTCAAATTTTCAAAAGATAAAATATATCAGTTTAATTATTGTACTGTACACATTTAATCGAGAATTTATTCAAAAATTGAAATACTTGGAGAAGTTTATTAGTCTCCAAATTATAATCTTTCAAGTCTAACACATATTTTTAATTTCGCTTTTAGTTTTAAATACTGTATAATACAATTTAAAAAATATTAATTTTCAAACTTGATCGTCTTTAAATATGTATTGAAAAAAGTTAGCACTAAAAAAGTTTAAATTTAGCAGTCTCTAAATTCAATCATTTTTTCTAAATGTTAATCATTTGAATTTCAAAGCAATAAATTTTTTAAGTTCAAACTGGAAATTATAAGCTACTTGAGAAAGTAACAACAACTTTAATTAGCAACTGGTCTGTTTTCTTTTGCGTAATTTGCCCAACAACAAAATACTTATTTCAAGGTGCTGAAGTCGTCGCAGTATCAACAGATTCGCAATATTCTCATTTTGCTTGGTCAACAACTCCTTGAAAGCAAGGAGGACTCGGGGAAATAAATATGACATTATTATCAGACAAGAATCACAAAATTTCGAAAGATTACGGAGTATTGGACGAAAAATCTGGAAATCCATTACGAGCTCTATTCGTCATAGACAAAACACAAATTCTGCGGCACGTTACAATAAACGAACCTGCAATTCCTAGATCAGTTGACGAAGTTTTAAGAGTAATTCAAGCTTGCCAATTTGTTGATGAATATGGAGACATATGCCCCATCGGACCAAAGCAAAAAGCACAAGGTTCGACAGACTCGAACGACCGAACAGATTTTTTCAATATTTTATAAATTAAATTTTAAGGGAAACCACTCATTAAACTTAAATCCATTGAAGAAATTAATCTCATAGGTCTGTATTTTTGACATTTTTGCAATATATTTTGCTAACTTCGAAGCATGAGTGGCGATATCATAAAATGTAACCGGAATTTAGAAACGACTTCGGAAAAGAAATTTCAATGACGTTATCAGTTTCAGTTATGCGAAGTAACTAGTTTCTTTTAACTAGTTACTTTTTTTGGTAGCGATGATGGTAATGAAGTTATTTTTGTAAATAAGAAAGGAACTGATAACTGGTTATATTTTTTCAATAACGGTAACAATAAAAATTGTTACTTTTTTACTTACTTTCTAAATGTAGCACATATTTCAAAAGCAAAAAAGTGACAAAATGAAGAAATTAAAAATCTTCTAGAAGTGGAAGTCAGAACTAGGTAAAACTGAAGCAACACTTTCAGAAAGAAAAAAAAATGATTTCCGGAACCACAAAAATTTATAGCCCAATATAGGGAAATTGGAATTTTTCTCAACCCGGTAACCCAAAAATTTTAAAAATCTATAGAAACACATTCAGAAAGAAATTTTTTTTTTAACTGAAAGTTTAAACTATTTCAGATGAAGGTTTATCATTTTACTTAAAAATTCATCTCTTTGGTTCAAAATCCAACTATTATTGGTTAAGAATCCATATTTTTTGGTTAAAAATTGTATTATTTGATTGAGAATTTAATTATTTTTATATTTGAAAATTAACTTTTTTGTTTAAAATTCAACAGTTGTTTAGAAAATTCGCCCTTTTTGCTAAAAATTTCAACAACTTGGTTAATCTTTTTCTTTCTTGACTGAAGATTCTTTTTTGGTTGAAAATTCGTCTTTTTTAGGTCAGTTCGACTGTTTTTGATTTAAAATAAAAAATTTTTTATTTGAAATATCAAGTATGAGGTACATTTTTCATTGAGAATTCATCGCTTTTTTGGTTGAAGATTCATCATTTTAGTTGAAAATTCATCTCTTTCACAGAAAATTTAACTATTTTGTTGAAATTCTTTTTTCTTGGTTAAACATTAATTTTTTAACTGGAAATGTAACTTCCATTTTTGGAAAAGTGAACTTTTCAGCTGAAAGTTAAACTAATGCATTAGAAATTTATCTTTTTGAGTTAAAAATTCATGCATTTTGTTGAATATTCATTTTATTGTAAAAAATTAATATTCTTCTTTTGAAATTCATCTTCTTTAGTGTTGCAAATTTGACGAGATAGTTGTAAGTTGAACTCTTTTGTCAAAAATTAATTTTTTGGTTGAAGATTTAACTATTTGGTAAAAAATTAATCTTCTTAGTTGAAAATTGATCTTTTTGTTTAAAAATTCAACTACTTATTTAAAAGTTAAACTCCCCTCTCATAAATAAATTTTTTGGTTGACGATTTATCACTTAAGTTGAAAATTCGTTTTTTCGTTGAACTTTAGTTTATAACTGAAAATTTAATTAAATATTCTATTTTTTGTTATAATATTATCTTTTTTAGATGAAAATCATCTCTTTGGTTGAACATTAGATTTAGCATGAAAATTTAATTATTCTATTTTTGGTTGGAAATATATCGTTTTTTGGTTCAAAATTCATCTGTTCAGTTTAAAAAATTATGTTTTTTCGATAAAGATTCAACTATTTGTTTAAAAATAATTCATCTCCTTGGTTGGAAATTTAGCTATTTTGTTGAAGATTTGTTTTTTTTTTTGTTGGCTAAACATTCGATTTAACCTGAAAATTTAATTATTCTCTTTTTGTTTGAAAATACATCGTTTTTGGTTAAAAATTCATCTCTTCAGTTTAAAAAATTATCTTTTTTCGATAAAGATTAAACTAACTGTTTGGAAATTCATGTATTTTCTTGTAAACTCGTACCTTTGGTTAAAAAATTAATATTCTTCTTTTGAAACTTATCTTCTTTAGTGTTGTAATTTAACTACTTGGTTAAAAGTTGAACTCTTTTATCAAAAATTAATTTTTTTGGTTGAAGATTCATCATTTTAGTTGAAAATTCATCTCTTTCATTGAAAATTCAACTATTTTGTTGAAATTATTATTTCTCTGTTTAAAATTAATTTTTTACTGCAAATATAACTATTCCATTTTTAGAAAATTTATTTTTTTTTTAACTGAAAATTAAACTATTTGGTAGGAAAATTATATTTTTGAGTTTAGAATTCACGTATTTTTTTGAATATTCGTTTTTGTTCGTAGCAAATTAATCTTCTTGGTTCAAAATTTGTCTTTTTATTTGAAACTGAAACTACTTATTTAAAAGTTGCACTCCTCTAATAAAAGTCCATTTTTTGTTTGAAGATTCATCATTTTAGTTGAAAATTAGTTTTTTCAATTAAAATTAGTTTTTAACTGAAAATTTAAATAAATATTCCTTTTTTTGTTAAAAATTTATCTTTTTTGTTTGAAAATTAAACTGCTTGGTTAAAAAATGTATCTTTTTTACTTGAAGATTTAACTATGTTTTTGAAAATTTATGTATTTTCTTGAAAACTCGTATTTTTTTATAGAAAATTAATCTGTTTCAAAATGTATCTTTTTTAGTTTTCAAATTTAATGACTTGGATGAAAGTTGAACTCGCTTATTAAAAACTTATTTTTGTTTTGTTTGTTTACGATTCATCATTTTAGACAAAAATTTAGCTATTTTGTTGAAAATTCGTTTGTTTTTTGTTAAAAATTAATTTTCTATTTGAAAATTTAACTATTCCATTTTTGGTTCAAAATTTACCTTTTTTGGTCTGCAAAAGTGGATCATTTTGATCTGAAGTTGATAATCAGATTGTTATGCAACGGTGTGAAATCCCTGAATTTACTGCATATTACCCTTCGTATATATTTCTAAAATACAAAAGAAACTAAAAAAGTAACAATAATTACTTTGTTTTAAAAAAGTAACTAAGGAAACGTTAAATTTTGCATCGGTAATGATAACGATAACTGGTTCCTTTTAGAACGCAATTTACCCATCACTGATCAGTATGCATAAGTATTGTAAACCTATAAATAAAAGAATGGCAAAACCACATAATACTATTTTTTCGGTAACGATAGGTCGGGAGGGTCAATTTTCAAAACTCCGTATTCCACATAATCGCAAGTCACCGCTCATGCTTGGAACAATAATTTTTTAATTTGATCTTAAAATTATTTTAAAAATTTAGCTATGAAAGAAAGAAGTGAATTTTTTAAACATGTCGGTAAAGTTTGCTGATTTTTTACACTTACTTGAAGGAGTCGATGGGACTTTTTGAGATTTTGGTGATGTCGGGGTGCGAAGACGTGTTTCCTCTTCCATGGAAGTGAGTCTCGTGCGCTTCTGACCATGCACTACGCCACACCAATTATTAACATGCGATTCGCTCGAACAAAAAGTGACTTACTACGTTCAAATTGTCACAGAAAATTATGCTGTATATGATCAAAATTCATATATGAATTTTGATTTCGAGTTTTTACTCAAAACATAATTTTCCGTAACCCTTTCAAAATTCTCATGATATCTAACCAGTTGAACGACTGTATACAGAATTGATTACAATAAAAGATTTAATTATAAATTAGAAAAAAAATCAGTAAAATAAGTTTTGCAAATGTGAAATCAATTAGTAGAAAAATGAAAAAAGTGTGATCAAAGAAAGAAAATGAAAGCTTCATGTTTGAGTGTTAATATTGAATGAATGAAGATTCTACGATAAATTTTTTAGATGTGAACCAGAATTTTGTATTTAAATATTAAAATATAGTCGAAAACTGCAATATTTTGTAACATGCTAGCTTACCTTCTTCTCTAATGAAAATATGTAAATTGCAACGAATGTACCATAAAAAGTGTCACATGAAATTTCGATTCTTTGAAAAGTTACAGGAAATAGCAAGCGATTATATACAACTTAAAAACGTGACTTTGTACCTTAGCTTATTTTTAAAGTGATCGAAAATACTTTTGAATTTTATACATTTCTCAAGCTTTCATACAACGTCACATTCTTCTCTATTTCTAATTTTGCAGAAAGCTCAGAGATGAAAATGAGCAATCGAGTAACACCGTCACCTGTATAAAAGCAGAAGGTCGTTGTAAATCTGCTGAAATACCTAAGATAACATTATATTATCGAAGGAAAATATACAACGCAGGTAATTACTATCAGCTTTTCAATGACTCTCGATCCAAGGTTCCACCACCGGAGTTATAAAATTTATTGGTGCCGAGTTCCGCAATATATTCACATATTCATAATGCTGCTTATACAGGGGTGAAAAAGATTATTAGGTAAATGTTTATGAAGTCGACTATGGATTAAAGAAAACAGTAGGAAAGGGTGATGAATAGGAATTGAAAATTTTATCCTTCTGACGATTGAATTAAAAGAAAGGAATCGTGTCAGAAAATCGAAAGTTATTGTAGATTGCCTAAATTTTCCGGCACCGAATTTTTTCGGAAAATATCTGAAAAGAATTTTTTTTTATCAGGTTACTCTTGATCTAAATCCTGTTTCAATAATTATTTGCATATTTCCTTATTTTAGTTTTTACAAATAAATAATGGGGCAACTGAAAAATCCCGAATAATAAGTATCCGAAATATTTATAATATTATCAAATTGGAAAATTTTCAGAATGAAAAAATACCAAGTATTAAAATTTGCGAAAAATGAAATTCCGAAATGTAAGATTTTTAAATAATGAAATAAGTAAACATTAAAATTTGGCGAACTGGAAAGTTCGAAGATAATCAAATGTCTGATAGTTTATAAAACTGCTAAATTAAAAAAATATCAAAAAAATAAAATTTCCAAATGATGACATTCTCAAATACTTAAATTACCAAATATTAAAATACCCGAATAGGAAAATTCCGTAATAATAAATTTGCCGGTAGTTTACAATATTATTAAATTTCAAATTTACGAATAATAAAATTACCAAAATTTTAAGATTCTCGAATTTAAAAATTCTCAGATAATAAAATTTTAGAAATATTTATAATATAACTAAATAAGAAAATTACTAAATATTGAAAGTCTTAAATTGGAAAATTCCCGAATGATGAATTTTCCAAAATGTTTATAATAATACTGAATCAGAAATTCCTGAATAATAAAATTCACAAATGATGAAATTCTTAAATAATAAAATTACCCAATGATAAAATTTCTAAATTGGAAAATTCTCTGATAATTGAATTTCCGATAGTTTATAATATTAATGAATGGTTAAATTCTGAATAATAAAATTACCAAATATTCAAATTTCTGAATTGTAAAATTCTTAAATAATAAAATTACCAAATATTGAAATTCCCAATTTTTAAAAATTCCGGAATTATAAAATTTCCGAAATGTTTATAATATTACTAAATTGAAAAATAACCAAATATTCAAAGTCTAATTCAGAAAATTCCTAAATAATTAAATGATCAAATATTAAAATTCCTGAATTGTAAAATTTCGGAATAATCAAATTACCAAGTATTAAAATTTTCGAATTGAAAATTTCCTAAATAATAAAATTACGAAATATTAAAATTCACAATTTAAAAAATTTCTGAATAATATTTCCTAACTGTTAATAATATTACTAAATCAGAAAATTCCCAAATACCGAAATTACAAAATATTTAAATTCCCGAATCGGAAAACGCCTTAATAATAGAATTACTGAATATTAGAATCCTTTAAATTGAAAAATTCCGCAATAATAACATTACCAAACATTAAAATTTACAAGTTGGAACATTTTCGAATAATACAATTTCCGAACAATAAAATTCCAAAATAAAAAAATTACCAAATAATAAAATTACAAAATATTTAAATTTCTGAATTCGTAAATTTACTAACAGGGAAATTTCTGACAGTTTATAATATAACCGAACTCGGAAAATTCCCCAATAATAAAATTTTTGACATAAAATTGATAAATTATAAAATATCCGAACTAGAAAATCCCTAAATTCAAACAATTAAAATTTTTTACAATTTTTTTCATTTATTTAATAACAATGCAATAACCAAATATTTTAATCAAAAAATGTTGGAACACTGAAAAAATTCCCTAATAATTAAATTCATGAATTAGAAAATTCCCGAGTAATGAAATTACCAAATTTTTAAATTCTCTAATTTAAAAATTCCCGAATCATAATATGTCTGAAATGTTTATAATATTACTGAATCAAAAACTACCTTAATAATAAAATTCCTGAATGATGAAATTCACAAATAATAAAATTACTAAATAATAAAGTTCCTGTCAATAGAGAATTCTTTATTAATTTAATTTCCGACAGCTCATAATATTACTGAATCGTTCAATACCCGAATATAAAATTACAAAATATTGAAATTAATAAATTGGAAAATTCCCTTATAATAAAATTCCAGATAGTTTATAATATAACTAATTCGTTAAATTTCCAAATGTTCACCTTTTGCAAAAAAAATTTAACAAGAAGAATATGTCTAAATTTAAACAATTAGCATTTTTTCCAATAATTATTTATTGTTAAAAAATATAATAACTATATATTTCTTTTAAAAAATATTTTCAATGTTTGAGGCTTCTAAAATTATTGTTTGATTGTTTGTTATTTTAAATTCAAACAATAATTTCAGTAACTTCAAAGCAGGGATTTTGAATTAAAAGAGAATTGAAAAAATGTATCTTCTGTTTATTGGATTCAAAGTAGAATTTTAAGCTGAAAGACTCTAGATCCTAATGATTTAAAGTAGGATTTCAAACTAAAAGACTTAAAATTCTAGAAATTTGAAGTAGGATTTTGAATTGGAAGTTTTATATTGGTAGACCCTAGATCCTGAGGATTCAAAGTAG